>BOPP01000132.1:1299175-1384263 GCA_017312745.1 Gryllus bimaculatus
TGGCACGACAAGCACGTCTAACAAGTACCCAGACACTGCACGGGATACAAAAAGGAACGAGGGTCATACCACAAATGTTTCTCTCGAAACAGTTAAAGTCATCATTATTATCATTAAGAGTAACAGCTGGGGCGTCTCGATAATATTTAGTTTCATCTGCATTTCTTTAGCATATTACGCAATACATTACATTATACTGTAGTGTTCTCGTTACCTTTATGCGCTTAATTTGTCGTGTGTGAGTCGATAATTCTCAGTGATCCCTGTGTAAACATGACAAGCCAATGATGCGGTCTTTAGTATTATGCTATTGGTTCCGCAAAATAAAGCTTAACTATATGAACAAACATATTTGACGTTTTTCAAAATCGACTTAACGGATTAAAACATCGCACAGTGTCAACACGCCTACCAACTCCCACGAACAAGGAATCAAGAACAGACGATTGTCAACACACAAAATGATTCTTTCGAAACATGTTGTCATATTATTATATCATTAAAGTAAAGCTGAGAGTCACGATAAATATTTAGTTCATCTGCATTTTCATATTAAGTATTACCAATGACTTACATTATATGATAGTGTTCTTTCGTTAGTTACTGCCGCTAATTTTGTGGGTACTAATTTCTGGGAGTCCTGTGTAACAGTGACAAGCTATTGATGGCGGTGTTTTTATGATTATTACTCTGTTCGCCGCCCAAAATAATTTGATGTGTTGTGGAGTGGTTAGGTCGAAATCCAAATTGCGTGTCTGGGATTACATGTGTGTTGATTTTTTGTTGTTGTTGAAATAGCTATATAATCGTCCTTATGAAGCTGAGTTGTCAGGAATAATATTTAATTGCTTTACATTTCTTACATATAACCCATACATTATGATATATTGCACGTTAGTCCAAATTGCCAATGGATTTCTGCCTAACAGTGTCAAGATATTGATATCGGTTTGTTTGCGTTATTATTCTTGCTTGCCTGTAAATGAATGCCATTAATTGAACAAAAAAATCAGTTTATCTTTCAGTATCTAACTACGGACATAACACTTGTACAAAGCACAAGAGCTTTTAACTGCTAAGTTGTGTTTTAGACCATTTATTTATTGAATACATATAAAAAGTTAATCTTTGAAAGTGAGTATTTTCTAGAATCTGCAATGTCGGTGAACTTATTAGTTAGAATTTGTATAAATCCCAGCAAAAATCTTTTTAACAAAAAAATTGTGAAATCATATTCGCTTGTAAACGTAGAATTTGTTTCTGATCGTACTAGGTTAGTGTGATGCAACTAACAACTTTGCGTACAGGGACGATACTTTATAGTCATGAACACGAGAGTACCCAATGAGGGTCAACTTATCTACAACAGCGCTTAGCTGCTATTCCTGTGATTGCCACAGAATGAGCAGTCGCTGTAAAGCAATCGGTGATTGGTAAGCTTTGCACGAACTTTGCGGGTCATATGCAGCTGAGTTTTAACGGTTTAGTTTTGGAAAATTATCTCACAACCAGCAGGCTGTTGGCGCATTGAAAGCGTTTTAAAATTATATACCTCAAATTATGTGTAATGGAACCTTAAAGCCAGGTACGAATATGGAAATAAGGAGGCATCCTTGATTAGGAAGCTGCAACATCACGCGTGCTTCTCAAAGGGGCAGTTATGTGCTTATCCCGTGCTAGACACGCGCGTGAGGAAACAATGTGTAACTTAGCATTCTGGTGTCATTGTAAATAAACTGAAGGATAATTAAACAATACCAGTGGAATAGCTCTAAAATTTCAAAATCTTACTACCAGACACATAGAAAATTAACATGGACACTACACGAAAAACGAGTGTTTATATGCAAAAAATTAAATTTCTTTGAAAGGTTTAGGCGATATTATATAGCATTTTAAGTGATTATGAGGTATCACGCATAATATTTACTTCTTGAGCATTTCTTTACATATTACGAGTACATTATGTTCTACCGCTTATTCTAATTCTCAATGAGTCCTCGCGTAAGTGTCAAGATATTTATATTCTGTTTTTGAGTTTTTATTCTTGATCGCTTTAAAAATAATGCAAAATAAATGAAAAAACCCATTCTGATTTTCTTCCACAATCCACTCTGGACATTAAACTTGTACAAAGCACAGCCAGCTTCGAGAGTCATATTGTATACTATATTCTTTATTTGTATGCATATAAAATGGTCAAAACAATAAAAAGCAAGATGTATGGGGTGACAAAGAAGTGAACATTTTCATGAATCTGCACTGTCGCTTTTCTAATGAAGCAGAATTATAAATAAATGTAACATTGACCATCTTCAACAAATATTTGTGAAAGAAAGTTTCATTTCCTGACAGAAAGTTTTATTTGCTTCAGGATTTATTTTTGATCGTGTTCGGTTAGGTTATAGGACCAAAATTAAAATTCTTTAAATTGATTATTGAAGGTGTCTTTTTGTAGCATTTAAAGTAATGCTGAGGTGTCACAATATTTATTACATCTGCATTTCTTTACATATTATGAGAACAATATGTTATACCTCTCATTATAATATTGCATGTGTGGTGGAAATTTTCAATGTCCCTGCAGGGTCAAGCTATT
This sequence comes from Gryllus bimaculatus, assembly GCA_017312745.1. NCBI lineage: Eukaryota > Metazoa > Arthropoda > Insecta > Orthoptera > Gryllidae > Gryllus > Gryllus bimaculatus. The sequence goes on from BOPP01000132.1 coordinate 1,301,775, forward strand.
GAGCCTACTTGTTTGCCTCCAAAATGATTGTAAGCAATTGAACAAAAACATTCTGCTGTTTTACGAAAATCCACTGTGGACATTAAACTTGTATAAAGAAGGGAGCCTTCAAACGTCACGTTGTATATTAGATTTTTTATTTGAATGCTTATAAAGAAAGTCTAAAACAATAAAACACAATATTTATGCGGGGGCAAGATTGTGAACATTTTCGTGAGTCTGCAGTGTCCCATTTTTTATTAAGTATAATTATAAAAAATCCAGCAACAAGCATTTAAAAATGTAAAACTTGTTCTCTTCGAGACATGAAATTTGATTTTTCGGTGAAAGTAATTCATCACACAACCACGTGAACAGGGACAACGATAACTGATAAACTGTGAAGGTAGTCTATGAGGGTCAATGAATCCTCTTATACAGTTCTTAACTGCTACCTAGTGCTACCTGGTACCTAATTAGAGCTGCGTGGAAAGCAGACAGTGATTGGTTCACAAGAAACTGGCCGATTATATGCAGATGATTTTTAACGCTTTAGTTGTAGAAAAAACCTCACAACCAGTAAGCAGTTGGCGCATTCGAGACTTTAGAAATATATACTATATTTATTTACAATACACCTCAAGTCCAGGTACGAAAAAGGGAATGAGAACGCAATCTCCATTAGGGAGTTTCAAGGCCTCTGTGTTCAACGTTCGCGACCGCTTATCTTATAGAGGAGTCGCAGATATGTGCCCATTATGTGTTAGCAACACCAGTGTGTAAAAATTAAATGTTACTTGACCGACAGTTGTTAATACGAACCTATTGCAGTAAAATTAAACCGAGCGAAATAGCACTAACCGCTTCATAACCATACCACAAAAGAAGTCAAACAATTATGTGGCTCTCATGGACACGACATGATTGAGCAGGTGTTTATAAGCACAAAATTAAGTTTCCCTGACATAGTTAAGACGTAATTATATATCATTCAATGTGATGAAATGGTGACATTTAGTTCGTCTGCATATCTTTACATATTACTACGGCATTACGTTAAACCACTAGTACTATGCTGTGAAATACTATGTGTATCAAAATTCTCCTTGCTTAACAGAGTCAAGCTGTTGATGCTGTTTGCGTTACAATCTTGGTCGTCTCCAAAATAATGCTAAACAATTAACAAAAATTCTGTTCTTCTTTCAGAAACCCCTACGGACATTAAACGTGTTCAAAGAACAGAAGCAATTTAGAGTTATGTTGTATATTACGTTCTTTATTTGTATGGATATAAAATACGACAAAACAATAAAACACATGTAGGGGGCTGTTAGAAAGGGACCACTATCTTGAATCTGCACTGTTGGTTTTTTTGTATTAAGAAGAACTATGAATAAATCTAGCATCGAGCATTTTAAACAATTGTGAAAACACCGCATCTAGACGTTGAATTTGTTTCTAATCATGTTCATTTGGGTGATACGACACACAACTGAGGAAACAGGGACGATATTTTATAGTGAAAGATCACGAGGGTACCCAACGAGTATCTACAACCACGCTCAGCAGCTTTATGCCTGTTGTTCAGACAGAATGAGACCTTGGTGGAAAGCAAAGTGTCATTGGTTTACCCGAAACTGGGCGCTGATATGCAGCTGAGTTATAACGGTTTATTGATGCCTTTACTTCAAAAAGGTGAGGACGTTGTTATATGCATTTAAAATGATATACAAGGTTACAACATAACATTTACGTCATCTGCAGTTCTTTACACATTTAGAGTACATACTATCATACCGCGTACTCTCATATTTCACGTGTGGTCCAAATTCTTAGTGAGTACCTGCTGAACAGTGTCAAGCTATTGATGCCTCTTTGTTTGAGTTATTATTATTTATTGGTTACCTCCAATATAAATCTAAACAATTGATCAAAAACATTCTGCTTTTCTTTCAGGTCCCACTATAAATAGTACACATGTACGAGCGCAGAAGCCTTTGAGCGTCAGATTGGATATTCTAGCCGTGCGATCGAGTGAAAACCATGTGTTACTAGACGCTTATGTGCCATTACCAATCAATTGAAGTAAAATTAAACAGGCTGGAATTGCACTAAAGGTTACAAAACCATACTACCAAAGACATCAAACAATTACATGGCTCTCACAGACACGACATGAACGAACGAGTCTTTGTAAGTACAAAATTAAATTTCTTTGATTGGGTTAGGGCGTTGTTAAAGAGCATTTGGATTGCTAAGTTATCATGCATAAAATTTAATTCATCTGCATTTCTTTACATGCAACGACCTTATTTTATACCGCTGATTTTAATAGTGCATGTGTGGTTTAAATCCTCAGCGAGTCTCTGCTTAACAGTGTCAAGCTATTGATGGCGATTTATTTGCCATATTGTTCTTGTTACCTCCAAAATAATGCTTAACAATTGAACAAAAATTGTGCCTTTCCAGAGTCTATTATAGATATTAAACTTGTACAAAAAATAGAAGCCTTTAAGCGTCATGCTGTATATTAGATTCTCTATTTGTAAGATTATAAAAAGTCAAAACAATAAAACACAATATTATATATGTGTGTGTGTGTGTGTGTGTGTGTGATGGCTTTTCTTAAGTAAAATCATGAATAAATCCAGCATCTAGCAATTTAAACAAAAATTGTGAAAACATGTTCTATTCTAAATGTTTGAATTTTTTTCTGATCGTGTTCGGTTAGAGTGATTCGAACCAAAACTTCGCAAACGGGGTCGATACTACAATGAGGGTAACCAAAGTGGGTCAATATATCTACAACCACGCTTGGCAACTTTATGCCTGTGTTTCAGACAGAATGAGAGGTCGATGTTAAGCAAACGGTCATTGGGTGCTGTTATGCAGCTGATTTACACCGGTTTCGTTAAATCTCACAGTCAGCATGCCGTAGGAGTTTCGAGCGCTTTAAATATATACACTTCGCTTAATTTATATTGTCACTACTCAGCCAACTACTAAAAATGGAAATGGAAGGCAGTCTCAAATAGGAAGCTACAGCGTTACTGTGTTCAACGTTCGTGACTGTGCTTCTCAACGTGGCAGGTGCCGCCGTCAGGAGCTTATTACGTTCGAGCAGGTCGAGTGTGAAGAAACACAGAGTAACTAGACCTTAATGTGTCATAATAACTAAATCGGAGTGTTACTTCGCATTATAGCGGAATGGCACTAACATTTGGAAAACCATATTTGCAAAGACGACAAACGGCATGTCTCTCACGGACACGAAATGAAGGAGCGACTTTATAATCGCACAAAATTAAATTTCTTATAAATGTTACGGTGTCGTTAAATAGCATGCAAAGTAATGCTGATGTGTGACGAATAATTTTTAGTTCATTTCCATTTCCCAGTGAGTGCCTGTTTAACAGTGTCACGCTATTGATGTCTGTCTATTCGGTACACTTATTATACTTGGATGACTCCAATATAATGCTACAGAAGTGAACAAAAATCTTTGTTTTTATCCAGAATCCGCTATGGACAGTAAACGTGTACAAGCACAGAAACCTTCGAGCGTCAAGTTGTATATTAGATTCTTTATTTATTTATATACATACAGAAAACCTCGAAACAATAAAATATATGTGGTGGTAAGAAAGTGATTATTTTCTGCAATCTGCTGAGTCGCTTTCCTAAAAAGTATATTATGAATAAATTCAGCAAGAATGTTCGCTTCTAGACGTGGAATTTGTTTCTGATCGTGTTCAGTTAGGGTGATTCTGCAAACAACTGCGCGAACAGAGCAACGATACTTGATACTGATAGACCACGGGGTCCCAATGAAGGTCAATCATCTACAACCGTTCTTAGCTGCTATATGCCTGTGGTTCAGATAAAATGAAGTCCGGTGTAAAAAACGGTGATTGATATACATGAATATGGTGGGCCATATGCAACTGAGTTTTAACCGTTTAGATTTTGAAAAAACATCACTACCAGGAAGCGCTTGGCGCAATCCACCGCTTTAGTAATACATACTTTTATTTATAATGGCATTCCAAGCTAGGTACGAACTAGTGGTGCTGCAGAACGCCACAGACTTTCCCGTATTAGTTTTCTGCTTTCTTTTGTCTCGGATTTTATTCGAATTTGCCACATAGTCTAGCCTGGAGCCAGCTATCGCAGCAGCAATACAATTTTTTGATATTATCTTAATTTCTCGGTTTACTAATAATAGAACTGAAATACTATTTTAAGAATATTAAACAACAGTAAAATTGTGTACTAAATGACATTTTCTTTGGAAAAATTGGAGCTGTTTTCAAGAAAATTGCGCTTAAGCGGTACAGTGTATTTGAAAATTAAAACACTTTTTCAGAGAGAAGTTTCGAGTTTTCGAAAAACTTTAATAGAAGTATTTTGAAGCACATTCACCCGCAAATACAATAGTGTTTACATTTTGTTCGATCTAATTAATAGTGGTATATTTATTGCGAAGTGGGCAGTGCCAAAATAAAAATAACTCAGAAAGACGTTTTCACCAGTATATGTCCGACAGGTCTCTCACTGTCTGTTGCCTAGAGACTGAACATATTCCAAGAAAAATGTACAAAATATGTCCACAGTAATGAATATTCCTTTGTAAGAATGCCAATTAGATGAAATGGTGTGTTAGATCATATTACGGAGTTAGCAAAGTTTGCAATATTGCCAAAGATAGTACAGTTCTTGGCTCGACCATAACTGATAATCAACGTCAATACGATCATATATATACGTACATTAACCCGCCTGCGAACCTCAAATTTATTTCTAAAAATGCTCGGGTCCAAATGGACCCATGTAATTTCTATTGCACATTATTTACATTTTCAACGTTTTTTGAGTATCCATCATAGAACATTAAAATCATTGATGGAAATTTTAATTATACGCATTTATTTTAGTTTTAAGATTGTGCAATTATGTAGAAGTGGACACCTCTGCAAAATGCATGGTAGTAAATCGTGAATATAAAGAAAAAATAGAAAAAAATATATTCATGTAGTACAAATGGCATTGACATGGTTTTTACATGTAAATATTTTATTTCAAACAGTGCAAAGGAATTTTGTTGTCTGTTTTGCAACACAAATGCAGTATTTCTGTTTTTCGAGTAGACTCTAACAAAACTGAATTTGAAGTTTTGAAATATTCATCGGATCTCTTATTTTCAGTAACTGTTCTACGTTTACTAACAGCGTAACAAATATTCCTCTAAGTTTTCTATAAAAAGTTTTATTTTATGGTAACATTTTTTTGTTTTTGCAATCTGGCTTTACCTTTGTGAACAAAACATATGAATTGATTCAGGATATATCTAGATGGTTGAGAAAACAACAACATGCCACCAAATTTGTAGTTTTTTCGATTAATTAGAACTGATAATCATAATGTAATAACAGCATTTTTGGAAGAATTATACTTGGTTTAATTTTTATATTTGGTTTATATTTCTGGTTTCTTTTCTTCAGATTCTAAGCCTGTTTTATTATTTAAAGTGTGCTTTAAAGATTAACACCCTTGCTCTTTCTTGATGCATATAACACAAATGACGGGTCATTCACAACAGCGAAAGTAGAATAAAAGCTTTCCATGCCCTTATTCTGGAGACGTTTTTGCGATATAGATTTGTTTTCGCGCATTGAACGAGAGTGATATCCCGTTTCAGACGTTTTGATTCAACTGGTGTGATGTGAAAAATTGTCACAAGTTATATTTTGGCCGTTCAAACGTAAGGATATTTGTAGCACAACTTTCGTTGACAGATTTTCTTCTTCAGGTTTCCCTTCTTGATTTCCAGCTTATAGTTCTACATTCCACTCTTAACTCGTTTCATTATCACATAGATCCCAAAATTTTCCTCCATATTTGGCATGTACTGCCGAAACGGACCATTGCATCGAAAAAGAAAAAAAATATTTATCGATAGTTACATAGAATCCAGGAAGAACAAAACACACATATACAAAGGCTACGTTCAAATAATCAGAAGATCTCTCTTGCCGTAGTACAGAGCTGCGGTTCTGCCAGCGAATGGAATAACTGTTCTTTGAACTTCGATTGTGTATTGATCTAAGAAACATTGCCATTGTACACCTTATGAGAAGTCTCAGATGACAGTGCGATCCTTTCGTAGCTGATTAGTACAAATTCCGTGTTATAATATAAAATGTCTAACAGCAATTCAACTTGAGAAATACAACAGTTCCAAATGGACTCGAAAAACTTATGTGTGAAAAAGTCATAACTCCTTTCATATCGAAAATAAATTAATAAAATGAATTGCATGGACACAAACCATAATAGTCAGTAAGTAACAGAACAATCGCACAATTTCCTTAAGTTATACAAGAAATTAAAATTTCATTTGGATCAGAATGGACCCGATGACTACAGAAGGGTTAAATTGTGTGTGGGAAATTATTTTTAACGCGATCAGATAATTCTAACAGCTTCACAGAGGAGAAAGTGAACATCTCCAGGAACTACAAAGATATGCAAATCGGTTCTAATACTTAATACCTTTATTTGGTAATGTCAGGTAGTTCGTAAATGAATTGTAATTAATAAAAATATTTAAACAAACATGCGCATGGGAATGGATATTCATTTGAAAAAATGACGTCTAAACGAAGAAGTATTCTAAAAATTTTCGTGGAGTCGGCGGCTGAACTCAGAAGAACTACGGGTAGATATGTTACTAGTGAGTCACGTGACACAATTATGGACATCAATAGAACGAAAAACAGAGATATGGGGATGCTGCGGCAAAAAGATAGTACTTACAGCATCAATCACTGTGCGGAAACGATGAACAACCTCAGGAAATACAAAAAGTTCGAACTTGATTATCAGTACTAACACATCAGTTAACACAATATTTTCGGCCAAGCAGATAATCCAGAGCTACATCATAACTAAATTGTAATTTTATAACAAAAATCATAAACAATACTTTTAATTATGAAAATTCGTTGCAAATACAGCCAAAAGTTTTGTTAACAAGCAGTGTGTTGGAATATTTCGCAGTGTTTACAGCATCCAGGAAGATAAACTTCTGTGACCTAATTATCGTCAGTTGGAGACACAAAATCTATCCAAAATCTATCCGAAAACTTGAGAACGAAGAGGTAACTTGCGAATTAATTCACATCATGAATATTCCTATTTAGTAACATGCGTGTTTACTACCAGACAATATACTTTCGCTAGATTTCAAATGAATTGCAGCTTTATGACAGAACCATTCAAAAAATGTTCACGGTAAGGACAATTCTTTTGAGTCGCCTAAACGACGAATTGTATTTTAAAAAATTCATTGCATATTTGGAGTTGCTAAATTAAAATAATATTAGCAAAGTATTTTGCTCGTATATGTCTGATAATTCTAATAGCGATAATCATCAGGTTTTGTGAATGATTGATTTGGTTTATAGGGCGCGGCAAATACCATTGACCATTGGGGCTCATGTCAATTCAATAAAAAAAAATTTAAAATGAGTTGAAAGTAGGTAATAAATTAATAAAATAGATTTCAGTAACATGAAAATCGCTATATAGAGGAGAAATAGCAAATAAGAGTCGCGAGGATTTTAAAAGTAGCAATACAATATTGTCAATGTCTCTCAAAAAGTGTATTAAATAGCGCTGTCTGATGTCTACATCGGCTGCAAAAATTTCTGCAGTGCAGGAGCACGATTTCCGCGGACAGGTCCGTTTTACACTGTCGCAGAACGGGGAGGTTCTCTTGGCAAGAGGCCATGTGATAAGAAGCAATGACCGTTCGCGTTACTTATTACTACCTGTGGAGTACGAGGAACATCAGGGATTTACAGAATCTTTAACAGCCCTTAATTTAAAAGTAGTATTGTCCTACTCTGTTTGCCATGCGCTGAATATAGTGCGTTTCAGCGATGTTTTTGAGTTTGCTGAGGGGACATTAATAATGTCAATATACGACTTGCGAGCCACTGACTTCGCGGCTTGGTGAAATAGCTCATTGCTACGATTCCCTCATGATCCAGTACCCTACGTAGTATTAGATCATAGTGGCGAGACAATAGTCGAGAAATATAAGTTGTACAGTTGTAGTCAAAGTGATCCGAGGGATAAAATGTTAAAAGTGACTGCCGTGCGCTTCGGGAGCAACTGCATATAATTACTCGTCATGGCGCTCCTGATTCTATATATTTCAGGGCTTGTAGTACTGCGAGCCTGTCGGCCAAAAATGCGCTAAAGTAGTGGTGAATTTTAAATGACCGCGTGGCCGTTCTACAGTAGAACTCACATGCCAGAGTGTAATTGGTGGCAGATGTATGTGTACAAAAAAAGTACGGTCAGAATAAGTTGCTCTCAACTCTTATAATTGCTTCACATATGATGTGGGGTCAGTTGATTTAGGGAGGTTGAACAGGCTGAGGTCTATTGGAGGTTAGCGACGTTTTGAAGAAAGGGCATGAAGTTTCAGGTTGCAACGTTTCGTGTAAATGAACGAATTTTGTTCATGTTTTATTACTATAGCAACATTGTTGATGATAATGTGTAGACAATTTGTTATAAGACAACAATTTGTAAAGAATATTGTGAAATGCTAATACAGAATATTGAAATAGATTATGAAAGTCAATGAAAAGTGAAGTACATTGGAATATATAATTGGAAAGAATCTACACGATGTTGTTTGTATTATGAACTATAGAAATTAAACTGAAGCTTTACATCGTTACGCTCCTGCAACGAAGTGTGAAAGTGAATACCAAGCGGTTTAGGTAAAGAAAAAGACTCGGAAAGCACGATGTTAGAGGGCATAGATACTAAAATGCTCTTTGCGATAGAACATCCATTTCCGACACTTTCGCGCCCTTCGAACCGATCAAAATCTCCCGTCTTTCTAGCTTCAGCCAAGAGACACTCGTTACGGCTCGTGCGATAGGCACCTGTGCAGATGAGGATTATGTCATGATGAATAGTATTTAAGATGACGTAACGCTGAAATTGCAAAAGAAATACTGTCATACTCCAAAACATGTCGAATAGGTATCTTATACAACCGCAAGAGACTTATGATCGGCACTCCATGAGGTACTACAAAGGATACAAAGTATGTTGGGGTTGTTGCGGATATGTCTGCGCCATGTCAGGCTTTTGACGAACGTCAGGCCAAGAGAGGGTGCTGCATTCAAAAAAAGGGAGTTGATAGTCCCCAGGAAAAGATCTGAGTGATTGTGGAGGTGATGTATCATGCAGACGTAGGTGCACTTCGATTTTGAGGTGAATCCATTTTTTCGCTCCACTCGTTCAGTCTATTCAGGGCGTGGTGTACTTATCTTTGAATAACGTTCATACTCTTGAAAGAGCAGAAAATGGCAAAATCAGCGCGACTGCAATGACAAAACTCTCGTACGACTTATTCTATGTCGACTGCAATGACAAAAAATAGTGGCACTCAAAATTAACCCTTGGGGAACTCTTGGGGAATTTTTGAAAAGGTGTCTGGAAGATAATTTACCGCCAACACGAGCTCGAAAGCATCGTGAAGAAAGGAGGCTCAAAAGAACCAGCGGGAGACGTCCCTAAGCTCTGAAGAGAGCAAAGTGCGAAATGTGTCGGGCCTCAAGGTCATAGGCCTTCTCTATGTCAAAAACTACCGCTACAAGCTGCTGTTGTTGTTATGTAAACGAAGAGTGACGAGGTGAATCGAAGTAGACCGATGCTTTCTGAAGTCAAATTGAATTGATGTTAAAAAGTGTCTTTTCTGCAGTAGCTAGATCAGACGACGTTTAACCATTCTCTCCAAAAACTTACAAATGCAACTAGTATTCAAAATCTGTCGATTACTAGAACCATTCGGTTCTTTCCTTCCTTACTTGGGATTATTATAGCCTCGCTGTATATTTCAGGTATGGAGGGTTTGTTCCAAAAGCGATTAAAGATGCTATCAAGAAAGGATCGCGCCTTCTTGGGTAGGTTTTTCAACATCTGGTTGTGAATTTAGTCAGATCCTGGTGCACAACCTTTCAAGAGACCAAGCGTAGGAACTAGAGATTGAGGAACTAGAGATGTTCTCATAGTAAGAAGTCAGCTGCTCTGTCAGGGGCAGTGAACAGATTTCCGTTCACCGGCAATCCTGGGACGTTTGGAGGGGGAAGTCTTACCTCATTTCGACGGATCTTTTGTCATCCCACTGATTAACGTAAAAGAAAAAGAAAGATATGCTCTCCACGACGTTTCCTTTAGCGTGTGACCTTTTTAATCCTGGTTCTTCATCTCTTGCATTCGATTAAATTTTCGATTGTACGGGTTGTTTTGTTTATTACAAATGCTCTCATGGACCGAGGTGTAACTATCGTTCCACCAGGGCACAGGGGGGCTATGATTGGTTCGTCGTTCTCGACATGGCAATGTCTGAGGCGTCGAGAACGGCTTCGGTGGGGTGGGCAGCCATAGCATCAATGTTCTTGGACCACTGGTCCAGTATGTGCAGTTCTATTACGAATTTGGACCAATCAGCGCCCTGGATTGAACACTGGGGTAGACGAACATCATCAAGATCAGTCTTTAAGTGGGCAATAATTGGAAAATAGTAGCTTTCATGTAGATCCTCCTGGACAGTCAATTCTGTAATAGTAAGAAATGATGAAGTGCAGAAGGCTAGATCGATATGGAAAAAGGCTTTGATGACGGGAGAAATGGGTGAGTTTAGAATAAACAAGTTGAATCTATCTAAATTGTTTTCGAGTAGAAGACCTTTCGATCGGAGGCAGGATCTTGGTGCACCCCAGATGGGAATATGAGCATTCAAATCACAAACCATTATAAAAGATGGGGCAGTTAAAAGATGAGTCACAAAATCTTGAGATACGGCTTGTGCGGGCGAGATCGAGAGGTCGCAAATAGTTGTCGAGATTGTACGGACATTCACACGGACGCAAGATGTCTGAAGACTGGTTCGTACGTATATTTCTTTGGACACCAGGGACTGTGACAAATGTAGCGACTTCACCATGTATAGGGAGGTCATCCTCAACGTCTTGCCTATAAGAACACAAACCGCGAAGACAGAAGGAATGCGCAGGAAGACGTATTTCCTACAGGTAGATAAAACAGGTCTATAGAGTGATTATCAACTTCAATTCCTCCAAATTAATATAGAAGACATAGGTATTCCAAAACAGGAGAGCCATGGTATTTACGTTTCTTGTTTTTTCGTGAGTTGATGGCATTCTCGTGACACTCCGCTGCAGTAACGACACCTCCAGTCCTTCACCTCCAGTAACCAGTGGACGCTGCTCTTGTAAAGATTCTTTAGTAGTGTTTTGGATGACGATGACTGTGAGCGGGTGGAGGTCGATGCAGTTTCTTTTTCTAAAAGCCTAGATTTGGGCGGCCTAGTGTCTGTGATCAGAGCATCTGGAGAAACCTGGTAGAATACATTGCAGACGGAAGTGGTGAAGAATCTTGCGGTGTCTTGAGTTTCGCATCTGGAAGTCTTCGGTTGACCTACGGAGTCATATTAACGTGTTTACGCATGTGGTAACGTCATGCGTCAGGGTAGCAATCCTACTCTGACACCCGGATCTTATGAATTTTCCATCTCTTCAAGAAGGTGGGACATTGGATGGTTCCCGGAAGCAACCACATCATGGATCTGAGCAGTTCAAAACGTGACATGATTAATTTCCACAATGTACGCAGACTGCGGCACTCACAAACGTGGCTGCGTGTGGCCGTACCTCTGGCGTTTAAAGCAGTACAGTATTCGGCACATAGTGCCGATCCCGGAGATTGTAAAAGCCAGATGATATTTTCTCCATCAGAGATGGATAATTGAAAGTATCAGCGCTTATTGAGAGCCCCATTTACTGCTCCCTGGATCTGGTCTCCCTGGTCAGAAAGGCTTTCAGATATTCCGTCCTTGATGTGAAGTCCTCACGGTTCACATCCCCTAGCTGATGTTCAAGGTCGAGTTGGAGGACCCTTGCATTCGGAAGCCTGCTTGTTGGCACATTAACCGACAAATTGTTTCAAATGTGGCGCTTCGTTTCAAATAAAACACTAATGTTCTTTGAAGAGTTTCAGAGGAAAAGATCGCACATTTCTAACTTCGCGTTCAGGAGATTAATTCTACTCAAAAAAGCCGAGCGAATATCTTCCCCGTTGACCAAATACTCACTTCTTTCGAACAAAGTTTCTTGATGTAAACTCTCAACTGTTTCCTGTTAGTTCGGAGCGTCATCGAAAGATCGCATCAGCTGCTGGGCAGCCCCGCGTAAAATATGCCATTGTCAAACTTCGGGGAGCCCAGCGATTTCCACTTCAGACATCACGACGCGTCACGAGCTCGCACTGTCATCAGAGGCACTGGATGCAGTCTTAATGTGAAGTAAAAACGACCAAATTCGTAAAGATACGTTTGATTTCGTCTGGACAGAGCTAACCATGACAATCTCTTCAATACTCGTTGGTTTTTACTCCAAATTAGCAATCTTAGTCAATTGTGTGTCGTATCCTTTCCAGAACACTCATGTCTGATGAAAAACTATCGATAGAAGATACAATGTTTCGTTGCAGCTAATTGCTCTTCCAACGTACCTACGAATATTTTGCAGCCTCAACAATACCATTTCTTTAATTCTGATAGTTTTCAGATTTGGTCTTTAGTGCGGCAATCAAAGAGTATTGTACCACTCCTCTAGCAAACTACCGTCTGAAACTCGCCAATCATCTCCATTTCTCTGGCCATTTTAATAGCATTGACACTCATTGTTTTCCCTCATTACAGGGCATGATACAGAATCAGGGCTGTCAGTCGATCAGAATATTTACAAAAAAACCTTTCTAGGTCGACAGTTTCACACACTAATCTTCTCTTCCTTACGGATGGTAGGGGGACAATGTACCCATGTAGGGGATGTCAGATTCATCCCCGTGGTCCCCACCCATCACCGAGCCGAACAAGGGGACACTCCATCGGAGTTGCCACGGAGATAGAAATTGGAGAATGACAGCGCTGTTCCGTCCTGGCCCACTCAGGAGTTCAAAATAACACCTAATCAAAGCCGATTGATTGGGCTAACTTCCGACTGCCCATCTAGAAGCCGCTAAGGCCAAAGTATGACGTTTCACATACAAATAGCGAATATTGTTCCTCATATGTTTTATTATGATAGCAACGTTTTTATTGATAATTATGGTATAAGCAGGTAGGGTCGCGGCAGCGGCCCAGCAGCGCACCGTGGCGGGCGGCGCTCTGACCGACCGAGCGTCGGGCTCAGCAGTGAGAGTTGCTGGGAGGCGCCGCCAGGTGGCAGGACGGCAGCGGCGACGAGGCGGTCCACTGAGCCGGAACGGCGCGAGAAAACGGAGACTCGCTTCACAGGCTCGGGACGTGAGCCCTGTGAGCGAGTTAGTGCGAAGTGTTGTTAGGCCGTTTAAGGTGTTGTGAAGGTGATTCTCCTGGTAATAGATTTATTGTACGCGTAAAGGGACATCTACTGGTAAAAGGCGAACTGGCTTTCATTTATGTTTATGCTCTTGGATTTAGGAATAAAGCGGCATTGTTATTACGAACTGTTGTTTCCTTAATTTTGGTCTGAATATACAATATGAGACCATTTGTTGTAAGAGAACGGTTTGTAAAGAATATTGTGAAATACTAAAAATAGAACAGTGAAATAGATGTTGAAAATCGATGAATATTGAAATATATTGTATTAATGAATTTGAAAAAGCAACATGTTTGAAATTATTATGAACAATAAAAATGAAATTGAAACGTTACAAAAGCAAGTGTAACGAGGCCTCCAAGGATTGTTCACCAAAAAACGTAAGTAATGTATCCGACCCTACAAGGCGCAACGTAGCACAAGGGAAACAAGATTCCTCATCCGCCGTGCACAGCAAACACATGGGTGGGTCTTCAGCATACGGCGGGGGGAGTAGTAAAGTAGAACGGGAAGTAGAAGAGACTGGATGTTATAAAATAAGATTGAACGATTGGAAGAAGATAACCGGCGAAAGAAATGAATACTTCACATCCCACTCAGCTTGCTCCATAAGGATGTGAACAGACTCATGGATCCGTCGCCAGGCAGAGACAGTGCACACAGCTGGACATTCTACGAACTATATGAAGGTTGAGAGTCGACCCTAATCATGAGTATTCCCAATCGTGAAACAAAGTATTTACAGAAAGAACAATTAGTGAAACATGTAGGAAGAATAGTAATTTTCCAAGAAAAAAATATGGCAACGGTAGGGAAAAATATTTGAAAGGATGTCTTCATCTTCATGAAGAAGTGATGAATTATATTTCATTGCGTTGCTTGCGGTTGACAAAAAAAATTGTTTCGCTATCTGATAGATAATAACAGAAAGTTGACAAACGACAATAATGATAATTACCTACGAATATTAATCAACGTCAATATCATATATATATATATATATATATATATATATATATATATATATATATTAAAATTCGTAGGCGGAGATTACTTCATTTACATGCGGAAAATTCACATGCAGTGAGTCGATGAACATATATGTTCATCTCCAGAAACTATAAAACATTTGCAAATCTATTCTGATGCTTCGTATAACTGTTTGGTTACGTCAGCCAGGTAGATATATATGACTTGTAATTATCAAATGAAAATGTGAGTTTAGAAAAACATTCATTTGAAAATAAAAACATGTTAGAATTCACTTTCGATATGGAAGTAGACAACAAAATCTTCTTCTAATCAAGGATTAGGCTCATCAACGTGCTCCAGCGCCCATTTAGCACGTGAACTTCCAACGTCACGTTTTCCTTTTGGTCGACATTGCATTGCCAGAGCTGAAAGTCTGCTGCTTGGTATTCTTCTCAGATGTTCGCACCATTTCTTGTTATTTTTGACCAACTTATCGAGCACTGGTTCTATCCCGAATCATTATTTCTTTTTTATCTAAAATTGTATATCCTAATGTGCATCGAATAAATTTCACTTCTGCTGCCTGAACCTTTCATTTATCTGTTTGTCATTACTCTAGCTTCATTTCGGTATGTTAAAATGGGTACAGCTACAGTATTGAAAAACTTTACTCTAGTATCTTTTCGTGTTTGGTTTCTCAAATTTCTATGAATTTTCCCACATATGTTTCGGAAATGGTTTAATTACATGTCCAGGTCTGCGTCTTTTCCATAAGAAATGTGGCATCCTAGATAATTAATATGTTTTACTTGCTCTATTATTTCTTCTTCTATGACTATTTTTGTTCTTACAGGAGTTTTTCCTTTAAATGCCATTGTTTTTGTTTTATTAGTGGAGGTTTTGAGGTTATATTCTTTAGTTAATTGGTTTAGTGCAAAAACCGCTTTCTGTAATTTATCCTCATTTTCTTAAATGATCACTTGATCATTTAAAAGGGCGTACATAAAAATTTTGTTTCCAAGACATATTCCCGGGTCAATTAACATTTTCCATGTCCTAAACATATCGTTAATATAAATGTTAAAAAGGGTTGGTGAGATACAACAACCGTGCCTTACTCCTTTGTTAGTGGGAATCTCTTCTGTCATTTTCCTTCCTACTATGAGTATTCGTATTGTAGTATCCTCGTATAGATTTTTTATTGCTTCCACCAAATGTATTGGGAATCCTCTTTTTTTTCAAGGTTATCCCATAATAACTGCCTATTTACATTATCGAAAGTATTTTCGAAATCTATAAAGGCTAGGTGAATTTCGCGGTCAAAATATCTACAGGGTTTTTAATAGGTTGGCTCACCCAACACATCTATTAATGAAAGTGAATCTGTAGATTTGCATGCTAAAATAAGTCAAGAATTGCGCTACTCCCAGATAGAAATAACACTCAGGTTGTGTTACCACGAGGAAGCACAGAACATCTCCAGGAAGTACAAATGTTTGTGAATTGATTGAATATTGAAGTTGAATATTTCTACTCGATTACGTCAATACAACTGGATCCGATTTCTACTCGATTGCAGCCAAGCAGAAAAGTCTGAGTTAGTTTATAAATAAATTGTCATTTTATGTGAAAAAGTTTAAAAACAATTCTTTTAATTACGAAAATTTGTTGTAAACACAGCGACAATAGGTGAAAAATAGATTATAAATTGGAATATGTCTTGGTGTTGCAAAAGCCAGGATAACTGTCATCAGGAAATTGTTCCCAGGCAGAGAACATGAACAGTTCTGTAATTGCTGAAGCTAAGGAAGTTTTAGAAGCAATTCTCACCATGAATATGGCTTTTTGGTGTTTGGGATCAGACATCATACACCAGATGAATGAATTTAAATTTCATGACATATTCAAAATATGTCCACAGTAATGAAAATTCGTTTGAAGGAATGTAATGTAGACATTCCATGTAGACATAATGAAACGATGTGTTATACTTCATTGCGTAGTTAGCAGCTGCCAAAATAAAATAATACTGGCAGACTTTTTCACTCGTATGTCACAATTCTCAAGGTATAGGACGCCGTATGTAGATACAACATCCAGACATTCCACGAACTACATGAAAGTAGCAATTCGATCCTCATCACGAGTAGTCCTATTTGTTAAACACTTTATTCATTCTCTGAGAAAAATCGGGCTGAATCTTGGATAAATAGTAATTTTTCAAGAAAAATATACAACATTTGTTCACAGGTACGAAAATTCGCTTAAAAGAATGCCATCTAGATGAAACGATGAATTAGAACACATCGCGGCGTTTGCCACTGATGGTAGTTTTCACTCTCGAGAGTAGAAGAATCACCATTAATACGATCATATACATTAAAATTCGTTAGGGAAGTGTCTGCTTTCAGAATCAGATAATTCTATCAGCGTCGCGTAGTGGAGAAAAATGAACACATTTGGACTTTATCCAGGAACTACAAAAAAAGGTTGCAAATCGATTCTGATAATTAGTACTTCTACTTGAAAATGTAACAGGTTGATCTTCAATTAATTTAAACAGGTAGATCGTAAATGAATTGTAACTAATAAAAATATTAAAAATATACGTTCAGCAACATATATTCACTTCAAAAGTGTCCTTTACATGAGGGAGTATTCTAAAGTTCACTGTGGTATGTGTAGTTGTTTGTGTACATGCAAAGATTTTACTACTGTGAGCTACAGAACACATCTGATTATAAATGTCAATAGATTGACATGTAAAAAATAGCGGCGTAGAGTGCTGCTGCCAGGAGATAAACATAGCTTCTGTCAATAGGTGGAGACATAGAATATTTCCAGAAAATACAAAAAGTTCGCAAATCGTTGATTTTCTGTATTTTTCTTTTTAATATCAATGTTTGCCACCAAGTAAAACAAACTTTGCTGGACCATAACTAAATTGTAATTTGAAAGAATAAAATTACAAACAGTATTTTCAATTATGAAATTTCGTTACAATCGAAGCAACACGTAGGTGATAAAACGGTGCGTAGGAATACGTCGCGGTACGTGCAGCAGCCAGAAGGAGAAACGCTTGTCAGCAGATTGTCGGCAGTGGGAGTCACTGAATCTCTCTGGTAAAATCATGTCATAGAGAACGCTTGCGAAGCTATTCATATCATGAATATTCGTATTTAGTAACATTGGTATATGCCGCAAGACAAACATCACTCTCTGGATATAGACAAAATTAGAATTTCATGAGAAAAACATTCAAAATATGCCAACAGTAGTAAAAATTCGTTTAAAAAAATGTCACTTGCACGAAGTACTGAATACTCGAATTAATTGCGTGGTTTGCAGTTGCCAAATTAAAATAACACTGGCAGAAAGTGTTACGCCTTTGTGTCTAATATTTCTACTTGCGTCTTTTGTCGGGACTTCTTCAAAACGAGGTTTTAATGCACATGCTAATTTGTTTCTAATCAAAAGAAAAGTATCCTTTCTACTGGAGTTTGCAAGTCAATGTTAATAAATCGTATCTATCAAATAATTACGAATTTGAGAGAGGTAAGATAATTAAATACTTCAACTTCTTCTTTGTGTACGATCAGGAAAAACTGTCTTTCTTATAAATGGACTAACTTTACATATATTTGCATTGCCTGTCTCTTATTGTGGAGGCAAATTTCTAAGTTATATAATAATATTGCCAATTCTATAAGAGAAAAACTGATTGTGGTAAAACGTTTAATTATATACTTAATTTATTTTGGTAATTTATATTAATCACTGATTTAATTTAATAAATGGTGGGCAGCCGCCATTTATGTAGGGTTGACGTACGTTTACGACAAATAATGGGCAAGAATGAATATTTTGGAAGAATGTACGTAATTGCTGTTGATCTTAATCAGTTGCATCCTCTAATGGATTCATTAATTTGTTGTAGACCAAAGAAGTCAGAACTGAACATTTTAGTGATTCTAATTCCATTTGGGACCAATTTAAGTTTTATTAAGTTATAAAGGAAATTATGACACAACAATTAGAAAAATAATTTATTGAGACATTAAAACAACTTTGCAATATACAATGAGTGGATATTAATTATTTCAGTAACAACAAGTGCTAAATCAACAAGTCCCTGTTGGCACCATAAGACTATATCCTAAAAATTGGAGTGTGGAAAATTTTAATGAAGAAAACTAAACGTTTTGTGGACAAGAATATTCATCAAAAGCAAAGAAAACAGTAAGATAGACTTGATAGGATAAGTTATTCTAACAGAACTAAAATCTCTCTCAAAATATTTCAGACGTTGGAGGCCCACCCCCTAATAATAGGTTCTCTATATAATTACTAGTGTCATCAATGGGATTGGTGGTACTTACAGAGTTGGTACTACTTCAGCACCGTTTACAAGAGGACAGCTAGTTGGCCAGCTACGACAGTAGCTAGCCAGCGAATGGTGAAATACCTGAAGGATATTTCGGAGGGCAGAGGGCTTTCCTGTCTCACGTTTCGGGTGTGTTTCAAGTTTTTGATACAGGACACTAGGCCGATAAGAACAATCAACTGTCACCTTGGAGAAGGATGAAACAATAGAAGTCACCTGTGTCGACTTAGATTTATTCAGACAGACGACCTTCGGCGGCTTTACCGTCGTCATCAGTTTAGAAGTGTACAAAATAAATACAGAATCTCAAAAATATATTATGCAGGAAGATAACAATTAACCCAATTTAAAAATCACGAAATTAACATTTAAAAATACTTCCATAAAAATGTGATAATACAAATACTTAAATTAAAATGCTAGTTTACTTCAAGACGACCTAAATTGAATGATATCATGGTGTAACGAAAACAAACGTGAACTAAACATAAACAAATGTAAACTACTTCGTTGTAATCGTAGCCATACTGAAGTAACAGTAGATTATAGTATTCAAAATACAATAATTGAATCTGTTCCACACATTAAAGATCTGGGAGTTTTCATGGATACCAAAATGTCTTTTAATAAACACATTGATTACATCGTCAACGCTTCACTGAAAAAACTTGGATTTATTAAAAGACAAACTGGTAAATTTAAATCAATGAAAACGATTAAAACTCTTTATGATTCCCTTGTCAAATCAAAATTGTTGTATTGTTCTTCAGTCTGGTCACCAAATGCTGAATATCTTAGCCAAAAGATAGAACGAGTTCAACATTTATTCTTCTCTTATGTAGCTTTCAAATTAAAAAACCTAAAATCATGACTACAGTGAAATATCTAGCTACTTGCAAATACCAACTTTTTCATCCTCGAGAATAGTACACGACATGTTATTTATGAATAAATTATTGACTGGAAAAATTAAAAGTACATCACTTCGAAATATGTATCAATTGTATGACTATCCATACACAATGCGAAGATCTACTCTACTGAGAGAATTTGACTGTAGAACCGACTATTTCTATAATTCTGCTATACCACGTTTAGCCAGAATCACCAATATATATATATGAATGAAATTGATTTGACTCAAAATACGTTAATAGCTAAAATGATCAAACAACTCATATTAGATTTCACTGGATAGATATGCAACAAATGACAATACTTATTTTATGACAAACGAATATTTTGTAATCTTCAAGAGCATATAAACCTATGTATATATGAAATGCCTGTTGGATGATAATAATAATAAAAAAAATTAAAAATAGATCCATTTTCGTAAAAAAAAGTACCAAATGAAATTTCGAATAGTAAAGCGAATAAGTTGAGCCGCTTTCCTCGTTGCGCTAAAAGACGGAAATCTGTGGATGGAGGGAAGTTTAAAACGGGGGTAAGGGCATTGTGTTTGGAGTAAAAATATCGATGTTTTGCTGTTAGTCTTAATCGACTCAGCAAACTCTGTGGAACAGGCCACTAAATGTTGTGCATAACAGACATTTATAATGCTTTCACGAGGAGATTTAAATATGGAACACTCAGCTGTCATATTCTTCCTGGTCGGTTTACAGCTCTGGAGAGGGTTTCTTCGTGGTTCTTTTTAGTTTCATTGTTAGTAGACCATAAACACAATTGTCTTCCGCCCAAATGACAGATTTATCGGGAATACGTATTGTTTTCTTGGATTTTTTTGTGTGACCGACCTGGGATGTATTAAGTGTTTTAAACTGCATTCTTTTAGTTTTTACCGGTTACCCGCAAATGTTATTTTTGATATTTAGGTACACTTTCATCTTAAAGAATGGAATGTAGAGGGCTGAATTTTTACCAGTTACAGCGACTACTCTTTTGTACTTCGTAATTTTGAAATGAGATGCCAAGTTCGAAAAGTGGGGTGATTAAAAAATATAATATTTAAAACATTTACATATACAATATCTTCAACTTCGCAGAGGCGTTGGTGCCGACGATCTTCTGTGGCGCTGTTTGATTTCAGGTGCTGAGGAGGCCAAGCACTGGAAGGAGACGGCGGGACGCCCGCGCCAGAAAATAATATAGCTAAAATAAACGTCGGATAGATTAGAATGTACTCGGCTTCTGACGGCAGGTTTTTCCCCCTTCAGGGGTTTTTTCCTGAGCCGTACCTTGTGGTCTCTTTTCCGCGGCTTTGATGCGATGGAGAGACCATTTGGGGTGAATACCAGAATTCGAAAGATTAGAACGCGAAAGGATGTAGGTATTGTAATGGCTTAAAGGCCTTCGGCCTAGCCACATAGGATCAAGTAAGCTAATTTTGTCTGTAATAATTACCTATTAAATAAATAATAATAAAATAATCTTCAACTTCAGGAGCTACGTCTACAAAAATAAGTTTTTAAATGCAATGGTTGTCAAATTTAAACAATACATATGCTTTAAGGAATACGTTTTAAAAAATCAAGAATTATATTCAATATTTCTGAAAAAAATTTACATAAATGTAGTAGGAACGTTTTGTTTTTCCGTTTGGAGGTTAGAGTGAAATAGTTATTGAAACAAATATTTTAAGAAATACTTTGGCAATGAGCCATTTGAAACAGAAAACTACAAAGAATGTAATATACAAGAAGGCTTCATGTTTCTTTATTAGGTTGTAAGACATGGCCCATTTTAATTGCATAGAAATAAGTATGCGTAACCTCCTCCAACTGGTGCGGGTGCCCGTGTGCGGCGTTGCGTGTTGGAGGTCTGGTTAGTGTCATCTTGGAAATGTCAGTGGGCGGAGGGGTCAGTTTCTAGGGGAGGAGTACAATGATTAGTAGTGGCGTAACAGGGAAGCTAGTTTGTTGGTTGAGGAGAGATTCTGATTTCTACTTGGAAAATGTGAACATTTTGTAAAGCACACCTGTTTCAGAATTTAAGTTATATTTCCAGAATTTTAATGTATCAGTCGGTGAAAAGTGTGTCCTGTGTTTGTGAGATTTGTAGCAAATTGCGATCTGTTTGTGTTGTATTTCCATGGATGTAAATGTTACTTAATTCTGGCATTGGAAGTTCTGCCGATCTGGACAATGTATTAGCTTCGCAATTGTGGGAGTGGAGTTCATAAACCGTGGACTTTGCTATGTCTGAGGAGTTGTAAAGAAATATTTTTTGAAGAGTTCGTTTGTAGTAAAACTCTCTTAATAAATCTAAGTTGACAAATATGATTTCAATGACAATATGATGTTTTTAAACAAAAACCTGATTTAGATCAACTTGTAAGACGTTTATAATTATATGAATCAAGCAATTCATCAATTTTCCCGAGTACGTGAAAATGACGAAGTATTGTCGAAACGTTGTTCGATTTGCGCAAATGAAAATATAAAAAGGTTTTAAACATAAACTTCTTTAATTTAATTGGATATTTTTATATTGCAGTAATACTATTCACATAGTTGAAAATCTTTGTAAAACGACTTTTTGAATGTACCGTTTTCCAAAAAAGAATCAGTTCACCGTTAATCAGTGACTTGTTCCCTGAGAGGCACCTTAAATGCAAGATTCACGCAGTTTAATTCCATTTAAAGTAAATTATCTCACTACGGAGGTTTGTAAACTAGCGTGAGCAACGAAGCGGGAAGTAGATACGTATTAGAGATCCATCAGGGCAAAGTCTAGATATTAAAACATATTCAGTCGCCATATCGGATTGAATCGTCGGCTCTGAACATTGTGTTGCATAACGGTCACTCGTAAGGCAAATATTGTATTTAAGGCAACATTTTGTGCGAAATAATTACTCAAACGCGTGCATTATAGATTACTTGCGGAAGGCATTTTTAGAAAGAGTGTATATGCCGTTGCACATTTCGCTCCGATTATCTGGCTGTAAAATTTTGTCTGGAACTCAACATAAGATTTGCACGTGGTAATACGAGCAGTGCAAGCATTTTAGGAACTGATACACACACCCATTAGTCTCAAATAGGAATATTAAATCGAGACTGCAAACGCTGTAGGAATAGTGCTGGTAGGGTGTAGGCAAGGTGTTGAGTTGGTGTTAAAATTTTCGATGAGTACATGTGTTGCACTTATGAAGACGAAAAGTATACGCTCGCAATTAAGTAATTCTGCTACAAGCAGTGGTAGTCGAGAGCCTGTGTGAAACTGATTACGCACCACAGGCATTTTTTCATGACCTAACTGACGGAGTCAACTTTTGACAGATGAGTCATTCCAGGCAACGTAACTGATAAAGCGTATTTACCTAAGTGTAGTGCATGTGTTTTTCTAGGCAAGTGGCGATGATCTTCCTTAGCAAGATGGTGAGATCCGGCGCCAACCTACACCATAACTAGCGGGGTTTTCCACAACCAGGTATCTCCCACCAGCGGGGAGGACTTCTGTAGCGTCGAAGGAGTAACTTGTTACATTTTAGCACAACTGAGTCGTTGTTAACGTTAGAATTCTTCAAACCCCCTGGTTCGTTTTTAGAGTATTATTTTTTGGTATTCTAAGTAATTGTTTTTGAGGAATACAGCCAGTGAGGCATACTATATTTGATATTTTTTGGCATGATTAATGTTACAAAATAATTACCAAAAAAGTTAATATTTAAGATTATTTATTAATGCTCAAAGAAATAATGAGATTGTGCAACATTTCATGAGACATTCATACGGATTACTAATGACATTTTAGTTTTGAACCAGGAATAAGTAACTAATTTTCTTGAACCGAGAGAACTGGTTAACGAGATTTGAAATAATACGAGTCAGAGAAGTAGAGAAAAGAAACTTGATTTATATATAACCGTTAACATAGTGTGAAGTGTACAATCCTTTCATGTTTAATAGACAATTAAACTACTTGTTTTGTTACGTCTTAAAACTTAGTAGGAGTCAATGCTAGAAAAGACAAGAACGACTCCCTGCATTGAGACCTTCCTTCCGCGTAGAGAAAAATAAACTTATCGCTCTCGATATCATAAAACGTAAGATCCCTGTTCTAAGACCATTCCTACCCCGTTGGGAGAAATATTTTTTCCTTTTTGAAAATGTGATCATTGAGTGGTGTGGAACCAACGCCCACCCACCACAGCAGCTTCATAGGAACCCCAGGTAGATCGTCAAAATGCAAATGGACGTGATAAATATACTGGAACTAATCCAAAGATGTGCAGCTCTAGAGCGGTAAAAGAGAAAATAGAATTCGTAATGGCACACGCTTTTAAAGATTCACGCACCCCATACGTATCAAAATACTTTATATCAAATTAGTCTCATTTATTAAAAAAACACAGCTTTTTAAATCAACGGATTTGTGAACGAAGTCTTTGTTTAGTATTCCGCGACTGTAGCCGCCGAACAAGTCCAATGTATTGTTGAACACGTACCGATCGGTAACACCATACAGAAACAATATAAATCAGATGAGTGTATTAAAAATAAATAAATTGAACGGAGTATTTTCTCCCAGCATTTTCTTTACGAAAATTCACGCACATCTCACCAACTCGCAAGTCACTGAAAGCGGGTTACACATGTTACCGGTCCGATAAGCCGGATTCCGTCTCGGCGAAGTTGGCGAATCTCCTTTTCGTTTCCCTACCAGCACGCCTCACATAGATAATTTCGTGTATAAGGAAGGCGTGCGGCGCTTACTGCCAGCAGAAACCATACGTCCCACAACTTGCGCACTAAATATAACGCTTCTACACATACGAAATGCCCTCATTCAGCCCGAATAGAGAGAAATAGTACGTAATGCCTTTTCGGCACGCGGGCGGTACCAAAGACAAACTGCGTTGATCCGAAGCTTAGGGTGTCACCGGTTCCTTTGGTTCACTGATTCCGTTCACTTCAATCACTAAAGAATAATTTTGCTGGCATCGATTAATGTTCTTAAGTCAAAGCATAAATATATACACAATTTGACTATGCCATATAAAGCTATACATTTTGCTATTACGAACCATTTTTCGGTAGATCCGGAGTTTAGGGTGGCACCGGTTCCTTTGGTTCACTGATTCAGTTCACTAATCTCGTGATTCACAAGATTATAGTTTCGCGGTTCACTTCAATCACTGGAGAAACATTTTGATGGCATTGATTCAAAGCATAAATATATACACAATTTAACTATGTAACTATGCCAAATAAAGTTATACATTTTTCCAATTACAAAACATTTTTTCTTCATGACGATACATTTTAAATTTCAATTCAATCTAAAATTTCACTTCACAACACTCCTTTAAATCACAAAATTAAGACTTTAGCTAGCTGGTTGAAATAGACTTGATTTACTAAAAAAACAGCCTCCTAAAAACACATTTAGTTGTTACTATGACTACAAAATTATTTACTTCATAATTTTATGAATAGTCAAATTGCAATGAATTTTGTGGCGTGGATTGGCGAGTTTTATTGCCATTTCAAGTTTCTTTTTAATTGTTTTGTTAGTCTACCGAGATGGAAGGTATGAATGCAGAATTTGTTTATCATTTACGCCGAGAGGGAAGTTTGAATGTGATTCAGTGGTCAGAACGTGGGTTTGCTTGCGTCTCGACGTGTATGTAATGTATGCCAGAAAGAAATGAAGTTTATTGAGAGAAAGGATAGAACAGATGGGTTTGAGTGGATTTGTAGTCAGAAGCCAGAATGGTCATTGTCTGAAAATGTCTGTACGAAAGGATTCTTGGTTTGAGAATAGTCATATGGAGATATGGAAGGTGCTTCTCATTACCTACATGTGGGTAATGGAAGCTAGAGTGGATCATATTTGTTTGGATGCGGGTGTAAATGAGTCCACTGTGACTTATTGGATGAGTTTTTGTCGAGAGGTATGTTCTGTGGTGTTTGAAAATGAAAGTGAACCACTGGGTGGAGAGGGTTTTGAAGTTGAAATTGATGAGAGCAAGTTTGATAAAAGGAAGTATAATAGGGGAAAAAGGGTGGAAGGTAAATGGGTGTTTGGTGGTGTTGAAAGGGGTTCCTCTCAATGCTTTTTCAAGGTCGTTAAATGTCGTAGCAAGGGTGTACTCTTAGACATCATTAAGAATTACATCAAGCCGAAATATATTGTGATTTCGGATTGCTGAAAGGCTTATGATTGTCTAAAGGATGAAGGTTTTACCCATCTTAGAGTTAATCATTCTATTACATTCAAAGATCCTGAATCAGGTGCACACACCAATTCAATTGAAGGGACTTGGAGTGCAATTAAACGCGTAATTCCACGCCACAAAGTTGATAATTCTTTAATTAATTACTTGTCCGAATATATTTGGAGAAGAAAATTTAAAAGTGACAAATTTAATAGTTTTTGTAAGTATATTAAAAAAATTTATAATGTTAATCAATAGGTAAGTAATTTCTTATTTCAATTTGCATTATTTTTATTATTATAGTTATAATAATATTTTATTTTCAGAAATGAATATCTAACAAAATTAATTTTCTAAAAAATTTAAATTTTCATCATTTTTATTTCTTTAGATTTGTTCTGTTTGTTCGAGGTAAGTTGTAATTTTTTTTGTTTAATTGTTATTTATAATTTAAAAAATGTAAATTAATTTATTTTTATTTCAGAAAAGTTATACTTCGTTAATAAGTTCTTTTTATTTTTCATTATTATTATTATTATTATTATTATTATTATTATTATTATTATTTCTTCTCTGTTATGTTATGAGGTAAGCAATTTTTATGTATTTAATTTTATAATTTTTCATAGCTATTTTATTTTAATTTGAAGGGTAGTTTTTTTTCAGACTTATCAACACATTTAAACAAATTATTGTAATGTTATAAATTTTATTAAAATTATGAAATGATTTTCAATAATCTACAAATTTGTGAGTTTTTATTATTTTATTGCGCATTCTAGAGCGTATAAAAAGTGTTAAGTAGATAAGATGCTTTTTTTGGTAATTAAATATTGGCTTTGAGTAGTAATGATAGTTTAAGTACCATGTGAGTGTCAAATAGAAATTATAATTCTTGCGATAACATGGTAACTATTACAACATGCGAACAATAAACAAAGATTCAGTTCAGTGAGTCGATTCCCCACTAGTGAACCGGATCAGTGAACCAAAGGAACCGGTGCCACCCTAAACTCCGGATATACCTTTAAATTCTACAAATATGCGAGTTTATTATTTCATTGCGCATTCTAGAGCGTATAAAAATGTGTTAAGTAGATAAGTAGCTTTTTGTGGTAATAAAATATTGGCTTTCAGTAGTAATGAAAGTTTAAGTAGCACGCCGTAGCAACCCTGCCAGAGATGAGGCTGAGGGAACCACGCTTCGTCAGACAGGTCTGTCGCGGGTATGGTCGGTTGGTTGGCAATGGCGTTGATTTCCACTATCTCCTTGGCGCGGGTGGAGGCGGACAACCGTGCGGAGGCTCTGCCTTTTATTCGTCTGACTGCGCGCCCTAGAGGCGCGGTGAACGCTGCATTGGATGCGACAATATTTACCGACGCTTCCTTCAACGTTCTTAAACAAGTTAATACAAACTTGGAGGTGGCCGGTCGAAGACTTTCACTCCGTTTACGACCTTGAATTTCAGGTCGAACTGAGGGGAATTTTGTTTCATTAACCACTGAAGATTGCAATTTTTACGAATAACGGTACGGGGTATTTTAATATTTTAAAAAAAGTGTGTCACTGTAAACTTCCATTAGTCAAGGTACTAGCATACATTGTTTCTTCATACATTTCATACATTTTTGTCATACATTTGTTATTTATGTACTAATAAAATCCATCGCAAATGAAGCCGACGAACCGTCGCGTTCACTTGTCTTCGGCGGAAGCGTAAAACCGGGTGTTCGGAGCGGATTAGGAGGGTTGACGCCAATCCAAACCCAAAAACACTGTTCTCACGCCAAGCGAGACAGACGGACGGACGGACGGACGGACGGACGGACGGACGGACAGACGGACGGACAGACGGACGGACGGACGGACGGACGGACGGACGGACGGATGGACGGACGCGAGAGCCGCTGCCGCATGCACGGACGAAGTACAGTGGTTGATTTACAAAATTTCAGGTTCTAGAACGCGCTCCATTAATGTAATAGAAATGGTTATGAATTTATAATACAATCTAATATTTTTAAATCATTCTTAAGAAAAATTAGTGCCGTGAGTTCTGTTCACTACCTCTGTGAATATAATTAATAATAATAATAATAATAATAATAATAATAATAATAATAATAATAATAATAATAATAATAGGAAATACAAATGTTTATAATGCTATTTTATCTTTTATACTAATAATTTATTACATCTGTATAAATTATACAGTTAAGGAAAATTTTATTTAGTCTTGAGTTTACAATCGGTCGATGCAAAAATCGAAGTTGCGAAGTGTTTAATTCTCTTCGTTTTGTTCAGTACCGGAACGTCGTTCCGGCAGAAATCAACCCATGAATATATAGGGTGGGGGATCCCTAGTGTAAACCTGCATTAATTATTTTGGGATGTGATGATTAGTGATTATTGACTGCTATTAAACTAGGTTTCATTCATTGTTGTTTATAATTAGTCTAATTGCTGTGGTTTCCAAGCCGAGTGTTAGAGGTCTTTATTTGGTAGTGTTCTATTGTGGACTTTACTGGGATACCCTGCTGTTGTTCTTTGTTCTGTCTGCCCTGTATAGTGTTTTTTCTTATTCGGAATGTAAAATTTGTTTATTGTTTTGAGGTGAGTTTTACAAATGCAATGTAATGCAAACTCTATTTTGAAGGAAATTTTGAAAGACAGCGTTTATGCTACCAAAGTCGTGGATCGTGATGGCCTTCTTCGGCACATTGAGAGCGCGGCGGCAGAAATAAAGGAACAACTCGACAGAGTTCCGGGCGTCAGACAGGCCGTGTAGCACAGATGCCTATCTTGCGTCCACGCTAGAGGTCATTTTAAACACTTGTAGTTCCCCGGTTACACGAGGGGGAAATGCTAAATTTTGGCTGTAAACTCAAATAATAATAACGTATCTAAGTAACACTTTTTTCTAATTGTTTCTTCTTTCATCCATGTTCATTATATACGTATAGCATCAGGAAACATTTTAATGTAGTATTTAACCTACCTTTATGCAAAAAATGACCAAAGATAAAACGTAAATTTTTCAAAATTTTGAATATGTTCTCAATATTTTCTTTTGCACACGTGGATAACGTAGTGTCCTCTCTCACAGAGTCCTGAATGAGCATTGAGGACTGAATCACTCTATATGCCGACGAGCTGAACCCGACCCTGAAGCCAGAATTGCGCCATCATCCTCCAGGTTTTTCATCGCAAAAAACCACTGAGGAATTGTGACGTACCCGCGTGTTAATTTTCATGTCAAATGGAACGTTATCTTTTACGTTTTCAGTCACTATTTCCTGAAAATGGACTTTCTTGTGAAAAAGTTTGCCAATAGATGATATTTAATCATAAAACTGAAAAGCTATTTTTTCCGAAGGGATCAAATGTGACAAGCAAAGTAGTATAAGAAGTACACGTCCAGTGTCAGCAGTATTTTTTTTTAATATTCACGGATTGCTCTTGGAAGAAAATAGTTAAATGGTGTCTACAAAATCACTGCAGATAAAGTTAAAGGTAACAAATGTGTAAATATAATCCAATGTCTACAAATCTGAAATTTACGAGGATACACTTAATCCGGACAGAAATTAGAATTTAGAAACGAACGGATTTTTCGCAAATAAGAATCTAATGGATATAACACCTTTATTTTCGAGAATATGAATTTAAAATAACAATTGGCAGCTAGTCTATAGTGAACATGTATGATATAAAATTTGGATTTATGCATCTGGATGTGTGTCTATTCCATTCATTTCTATTATATTTGTCCGCTTAGCATATAAAACAGAAAAGACCTCATCCCCTCGTATGTTAGGTAACACCTAAATAATTGACATTACCAGTATCATTACTGTATTTACGGAAACAATATTACAGTATCCCATATCAATCTTGTATTTTTCACATGAAATTTTACAACTAATAAGTTAACAACTCTATATTTCACGATTCTTAATTATACACATTTGCGTATCATCAACTTGTTTGAAAATGAACCCCCGGCACTATTCTCTTACAGTTTTAGTTGCCAAAACATTTTATTTTCAGAGATAACAAATATGATAGTTCCCGCATATCATAAAAGTGTTCGCACTTATTATAACACGAAAAATTGTAAATTAAAAAATCCAATGTGATACGAAATTATAAGCGATATTTCTCTTGACACTCCTTACATGGCTATACGCTGCCTACGTTTCCGGAAATTCGTAGGCTAAAATTAATGACAGAGATCGTTGAAGAGTCCGTGATCTGGCGGCAAATTCAGCCCCCATCGGGGGGAGCAATGATAAGTATTATCCGCGCACGTTTTCTTGAGCCTTTTTCGGTAAACACGTTAGGAAGGGTGCGGGGTTCACTATCTTGTAGACAGAACTATTGAATCACATCTGTAGCTCATTTTTAAATGCAAAATAGTTTCCATTACTCGGGAGCTATTATGTCATCAGATATTCAACAACGCTCTTTTCATTTATTTTGATTTCACCAAATATTAGAAGTAAAGAAATGGGGTTGGGTGTGAAACTCAAGAAAACGTGAGCGTATAATATCTTAAGTCCGGAAATTGGAAAGAACAATATTTTTTACGACGAGCAAGCGCACTTACGTTTTGTATACGAATACTAACTAACACAATGGTAGATTATCAGTTGTTCTAGTACTATATTCAAATCGCATTCCTTTACGATGGAGAATCATTTTACGCTTTGACTTCGCTGACGTACGTGGTAACTGTGACATAGCACCCTAGCGACAAGCAATAGCAACAACTTTTTCGAGACAGTGTCTCCTATCGTTGCTACAGTCCACTGACCTAAATGCACTGTATTACACAACCATGGCAGCCATCGAAGTTCACGTCTACAGAGGTTCGGTGTAATGAATCCAGGGGATCAGGTGTTAGCTACTGAGAAAATATTATACGATTGTATCCTCAGCAATTTGATGGTTACGTCGTGATTGTATTTCAATAGTATTAGTTTAAATCATTTTATACTGGTGAAATATGTTGTGTTCGTGGTTCAAATGGCTGCAATCATGACAAAGCGTCGTATCCTTCAGTATTCATATTTTCTTAGAGGAAAACGCTAAAATCTAATGTGAGAACCATCATGTCAACTTCAAAGTACATGAAAAAAACAAATTTTCATTCATTTTAGACGGAAATTCGTTGTGATAGGCATGTCGTCTGTTTGAATAAAAATTCTATCTGCGCGGCTCTTAAAACATCGAAACTTAACTATTCTACAATTTTTTCAAAAGAGCCGGGTTATAATAAACAAGTCACTAAATTACCTTTGAGTGACTGTGAGAAGGAAAAGAAGGTATCTTCCGTAGGGGCTGCCGTGATATTCAACATACAACAGTTATAGAAGAGTGATCTATATGTGAGTATTTATTCATCTACGCTTATCTGCTGAAACATTTTAACGAATCTTGAAGTGTGGGGAAAGCAGAAATTTGAAATGTGATAAAGAAAACAGCACAAATAGGTAAAGTTACATTGTTAATGTAAGTAATGACAGGTTTATTCTCAAAAGGGTTCAAGTTTATTCTCAAGTTTATTCTGCAAAAAAGCGGTCGGGGAAATTATGTTCAAAACATTCAGCTGAAAAAAAATAAACAATGTTTACTGTTCACTTCTGTTGTTAAACAGTAAACAAACCACAGGATATTCAGGACCGTTCCCCCTGAGAGACACATTAGTCAAGTCAACGGATTTTCTAGAGGAATATAAAAAGAAGACCAGAGCCACCTTGACTGAGGAGAGAAAAGAAAAAACATCGGGAGAGGATGAAATAATTTTGGAAGAACAAAAAGTGGAAGGAAGAACCAGTTGAAATAAACGTGGACCATTGTGGCCTATTCGATGAAGAAACAATGATTATTGTACACTTATTAAATTTTAAAGTTCCAACTCAAACCGATAACAACGCTTTTACATTTTATCCAGAAGACGTACCAAGGGACAAAAGCACAGTTGACGTCACCAGAATATACATATACCGGTTCGTAGCATAGTTCACCAATGTCCAAGAAGATTAATACCGTACCGTACCGTAGCGCCTGAGATTCTTTTTATTCAGGCGGCGACGTTACAGATAATGACTCGCCTCATGCTCCTCTCCCAGTGGTTGCTACCACTGCCCTGGCGATTCCTAGCACCGCGAGCTGGAAGCGCGCTGACTTCAAATGCTTCATGCATCTCAAGGCGAATCTGTAGACCATGGCGTAAAAATCTACCAATTCTTTTGGAAGGATACGACCCAAACGATATTTACAACGCGGATGAAACTGACTGTGCTTCGACTGCCTCCCCAATATTTATATTTAAAAACGAAAAAAGCCATGGAAGAAAACAAAGTAAGAAACGCCTCACTATTCTTCAATATGTAAAGATGACTGCTACGAACAAATTCGACCTTCTCATTATCAGGAAATCAAAGCGACCAAGATGTTTTAAAGGTGACATGAGCCTACCTTTTGATAATGCCAGAAATACAAAGGCTTGGATGGCAAATATATTATGGAATGATTGGTTGAAAAACGTTGAGAAGGAAATGAAGATAAAACGAAACAAATTTTATGTTTTTCATTGACAACTGTGCTGCCCATACGGGCATGACACCTGTGCTGCCCAAACGTTAGAAACATGTTCTTTCCTCCAATACCACAAATAAACTTCAACCATTAGATCCAGGTGTCATACACATATTCGAATGCCGTTATCGAAGAGAAATCGTTAAACATACAATTTGATGCATGAAAAAAACAAAAAAACAATTGCCTTGGGATTAACGTATTTAAAGACATGGAATTCACAAGAAGAGCTTGGCATCAAGAAACATTAGTGTCAAAAAACTGTTTCAAGAAAGCTACGTTTTGGATCAGTACAGTAAAACAAGACTTTCTGTCAGAGACAAACGATGTTGAAATTAGATCCAGCAATGGGGAATGGTCCACGATTGTGTTTCACGAAATAAATGTGTAAACACAACACTTCGATGACTTCGTACAGATTGACCACGATGTGCCTGCCGCTGGAGAATCCACCGAAGACGATATCGTTAAGAATTATGTAAGCATACGTACTGACGAAAATGTGAAGATAACAGTTAAGATAAAGCCGACCGATAACAGGTTTCGGATGCAGAAGTAAAGAACTTTTCAAAGCAAGAAGCTCTTAATGCATTAGAGACACTTCTGCTGTTTCTTGAATACACAGCAAATGATAATAAAACTAAATTTGATAAGATTTTTGAACTGAAAACCCATACAAAATGCAAAAACAGCAGATACGCAGAAGAATTTACAGCGATTCTTAAAGTACGCATTGGTGTAAGATTTTTTATTTTCTTTTTGTGAGTATCGATACTAAATTCTAATGAATCATTCATATTCAACTCATTCATATTTATCACTATACATTTGTGGTATTTTTAAACCTGAATATGTTATAACAGCTACTACTGTTTCTGTATAAGCGAGAAACGTGGTTTAGTGCAAATCCTCGATACGCGAGAAAATAAATTGCGTTCCCTTGAATTGATTATCCAGGTTTGAATGTAATAAAGCCAAACGTATTTCCTACACTTGGAAAGTACAATGATTGAACTTCCACTGCCGCCGTATTTATTTCTTCATTGAACTCTCTTGGTTGATACCAAGGTGGAGAGAACAAATGGCGAAGACAGTGCAAAATTTGCATTGCAGTGTAACGTGAGACTGCAAGGACGCATGCAGAGATTACAATGCTGGTGGTACAAAATGTTTTAATATGTACAGTGATGATTTTTCAGTACCATAAATATCAAATATATTTTGTTGAAAAGGTTTATATTTATGTAATTAATAAAATATATTTGTCGTTTTATAGTGTATTTTGCGTTAGACTAGTGCGATGTAACATGTCTAAGTAAATGTAAATATATACACATATAATGCATATTTAAGTCAATCATAATAACAATAATGAAATATGCATGCTCAACGATGGGAGAGGCATAATCAAGCACAATAAACAAGCAGATCACGGATCAAAATAAATATCACAGATCAACACTAAATGCACATGATTCATCCCCAATCATTAAATCCCACAAGAATTCAACAGTTTCAGATTTCAGAAGATGTTAACTTATCTGCCAACAATTTCTTCAACAACTTACCAAAACCCCTGCTCTACAATGTTTGATTTAAATACATGCATCAAAGGAAACGCCAATATAATTTTGTTACTCAAAGCAATATAAAAGAAATGTTAAGAACGAAACAATGTGATAAATGAAAAAGTAATTTAGATATTAGTTTTCGTAATTAAAATAATTCAAAAAGGTTAATTTGTTAATAACCTTGCAGAAATAACTCGAATGGTAAATATTAAACATATATTCTGATGATCAGTCTCTAGTTTCAGATATCATTCAGTTTTAAAATATTTGAATCACTGTCATTTTCATTTGACGAACAGTCCCACAGCGATGAAAATGTTTATTTACTTCCTGTTTTCTGTGCTTTACTTCTCATCCAAGATATTAAAAATTTCCAAGTACAATTTTAAGGGAATTCCTTGCACCAAAATTCGAAGAAAACGCTTTTTCGATCATCAATAATCCAAAATTCTAGTTTACCAAATATATTGAGAGAGGTAAAAATACCTTTCAAGATATTTGAAAAATAAAGTTAAATAATATCGACGAAATACCATGGGTAGGATTATACAACTAGAGGTGCTAAAATAACACGAACTTTCTCGCGATTGGTAATGATTATGTAATATTATCTATCCCCTTTTGTTAGGTGAAGTGATAATATAATATTATAATTAGTTTCGGAAATGTAATAAAGTACATTGCCGATCTTGTTTTAAATATATTTTGGGCTTCTTTGCCATGTCTCCTACACTTTTTCCTTTCAAAAACGCTAATAAATCAGTACACTAACTGATATCAATGTTTTTGGCTCTCCGGTATATAATACCGGACGCGCAGCTCCGGTGTGTCATTGTCCCGAGGAAGTCTGCGATGTCGGGCAAGACGGAGCCAACGACGCGGCGTCACCCGGAAGCTAAGACACGGACTCGAGCAGCGGAAGCTTACGTTTACATTTCATATCAATGCCATTAATCGATATTGCACTCTCTTGTGCGACATAGAGTAGTGGGAATAAAGGCTCCTTGGATTCTCCTTCTCTAACTTGCCACAAAAGCAAGCAATCAAAATATTTCCAATACGTAATTAACACGTTTTTTCCACGCCGGTCTTCAAAAATTAAATACTCACGCTTATATTTCTTTCTTGATTTGTGGGAGAACAGTGTTTCTAAAGGAGCAGTTACTGCTATTTCTATTTGCAAATCAGAACTATATTCACTTATGTCGAGAAGTATTGTATACCAAATGTGTTTCAATTAATCTCCTTGTTGAGAACAATGTCGCCACTTATGGGAGAAAAATGTGAATACTAAAAATTGAAGGTGAGGAACGAAATTTCGCTTTAAATCTAACAAATTTTTACAAAGTGGATAAAGCGTTGCACGTTATTCAAGTCGTAACATCTTATTACAATACCCAACTGGCTTCCAAACTCTGTCTAACGGCCGTTTTGGCAATTTTCCAATCTCGTATTGTAATCAGATGCTTAACGACCGTTACCTAAAGCAAAGTTTGGAAACCGGTATTTATTTGTGATAATAGATTTATTTTCGAAATTATTTCGAAATTAATATTTAATCCATAAAAAAGCGAATACGGCGAATTGACTTAAAAAAATCAGATAATTTTGCCAACTAGCGGGAAAACTCATACGTACACTCACCAACTTTACGCACTTTACAAGCGATACTAGAGGAGGATGATATCAAAACGCTTTTCACAACAGTGTGCTCGCTACAAAGTTACCCGAATGAGAGAGATATGAAAGATCTCTAGGCTATTTAGTGTTTATATAAACCCGAGCACTGATCACTCCGGGGCAGACCAGCCATGAGAAAGACCTCGAGAAGATGGTCGACAACGTCGGCAATCCGCCTTCAACGTGGCGTCACCCGGGCAGCCAATATTTTGGCATAAAAATTGTTTCGTAAGCGTTTAAATGAAAACTTGTCTCGATTTATCAGGGGAAAGACGTGTGGCCATGATGGCATAATTTCGTTGTGAGACGTTTTCGTAAGAATTTGTTTTTATATCTTAGGTGAAGGACTTATAGTCCACGAGCAGTAAAAGTTACGAGAAAAATGTTAATAAATTTAATATGCGCAAGATTTAATCGCGAACGTTAACAAATATTAGTAAGTCATTTAGAACACGAACGGTAGAAAAAGTGGACAGATAAACTGTGTGTAACTTCAAGAAATACTAGACGGAAGTTTCTTGATGGATGCAGGTTTCTTCTCATTGCCAAGTGAACAGCATTTCGTCAATAGGAATGCCTAGTACATAAGCACAAAGAAGAATTTGCAGCAAGTAATGTTACAGGCCAAGAATGTTCTATAAAAAAAAGTTAAAGTTGAGAAAGAGAGAAAGAGAAAGAAAGAGAGAGAGGGGGGAGAGAAAGATAGAAAGTGAAAAAGGGAGAGAGAAAATTAGCTACTAAAATGTTCGATGGCCATCATTAGCTTGGAATAGTCAAATAAATAAGTAAAAAGTCAAAATTTGCTTCAGAAAAGAAACAAAAGTTAAATGAATAACAAATTTGCTGCCAGCACTTAATGTCACTGAACTATTAATTCAGTAAACAAGGTGCAATCATTCAAATTTTACTACCAGAAGAAATAGTAAACATTGCTGACATAAATCTAAACATTCACCAGTCATATTCTCGTAAGAGCGGTATGTTTTCAGCCCACGAGAAAGAGAGAAGGAAGCAGCCCTGAGATTTGTAAGTGTAACAGCGCTCTAACGAACAAATAACCAATTAAACGTTTTAAATAAGGGTAAGAATAGATTAGAGTAGGGGGCATCGTCACAATATTTTCTAAAATAAATTTTTCGTCGTAGTTTTTAGTTTAGGTCACTGAATAACTCTGCGGTTTTTTCGTCGACCCACCCATTCCGGTTTCGGCGAACTACACGTTCCGCCCGGGCTCCCCGTACTTTGCACTCCGTCACCAGATCTGAATTTCCTTTTTCCGATGCCGGAATGGGACCGTCTCCTTTCTGGGCGGCCAGATGTGGGTTGTGGTCCCATTTCACCCTGTTAAATGGTTATTTTTTTATTGCCGAGACACCTGTAGGCCTGTCTTAGATGCGTAGAACAGGTTCTGAAGAAAAAAGCATTTTCTTAAATAATGGCACCTATTTAACTGTTGAAAAAACATCTCACATGAATGAACCTTTTCACGGTATGCTATAAACGCAACTGATTCGAACATTTCAAATTACATTTGCAGTATTTGTAGAAATTAACCTCTTCTCATTCAATTCAACTTTCCTTCGCTTTGAAACTGCCATTATATTACCTTCTTAAAGTGTAAAAACATTTTCCTAACTGTACTGTATGCATTTTGTGAGGCTAAACGGCCTTCGCCTCTTATGTGAAAATCAGCAGTTTCATCCTAGTGAAAAGTGACGGAAATGTCATCGATTAATACTATTTCTTAATTTGCCATCGTTGAGAAACACGTCTCCTCTCTGGTACCATTAAAACCTTAATTTGGTATTATTGATACATTCTTAGATCTGAAGATCGTATTTTCTTCGAAATATATAAAACCCTATCTTAGAAATCTACAAATGAAACCTTGCAAAGTTTGAATTAAACAAAATTTTTACCGTCAGTTTAGTAAGAACATCAAAGGAAACAAACTTCTAATTATCCAATGTCATCTTTTCTGTGGTGCCAAATTAAACTTGTTTCATTTTCACGATATTACTTCCAGTATTGTGAGTGCGGTGAAGAAATGAGAATCAACGAATCTCTTTGTGCTAGTTTTCTTTGAAGGTCAGGAGATAAAATACAGTGAATTGTATGAATGGAATTGGACCTAAAAGGAGGAGAATGTAATTTGAAGGTTGAAAAATACATATGTATCGTTATTTAAAATTGCATGGTTAACTAATTATTTTTGTTAAAAAGAATATTGTCTTAGTTATTAAGAATAAAGTAATCTCCCAATTTGAATTTGAATGTGTTTTAATTTAATATTTTCAGTATTCAAATCTGTATTCTAATCCTAGAATCATTGGCCCTGAACAAATATTGAATGTATATTTTTATTATCCCTCATTACGTAGATTTATTATGTTTTTCATTAATGAAAAAAACACCGCATTACATTCAGGAGAATCTCAGAAAAATATGTAACCAATGAAACAGTTTTTGACAGAAAAATATAAATACTTATATTATTGCGTTTATTCTTATATCCCTATTATGAACTGAATTACAATCAGTGCCACACTCTTTACGACCCAGCTGTCATGCAACTGCACAGCTTCAATGAAGAGGCCACCCGCCATGAAATATTTCGTCTTCACACGTTGCGTTGTGTGTCAGCATATCTTTATATTCTTGTTACGTAAAGAACTGGTGCACTATATTCTATGATTTTGCGGTAATCTTGAAAACTGATATTTCAAAAATATTTAATTTATTGTATTGTTATACAAGAGTATTTTATTTGTTGTGGTTGAATGTGCGTGCTACTTTTCGCAAAACTATTTTACCCAATTTGAAGACTTTTCTTCAGCGGTTTACTGTGCAACAAATCTCCTTAGGTGAAATAATATTAATAATAATAATATTAATAATAATCTAAAATTAATAATAATAGTATAATATAATATAATAATAATATAATAATAATAATAATAATAATAACCAAGCCGCCGCTTGTGTGCAGACGGTAGCGACCGCAGTTGTCTGCGCCAAAGGCGGCCAGCTCGGTCCTTCGTCGTCAAGATCGTATTGTGATTGTCCCTTCACCCACGTCATCATCATCCCAACCCCCCCCCCATAATTCGAGGTTTAACAACCTTGTCTTACCAAGAGAAACAGCCCCAAAAAGCTGATCCACGTAATGACACAAGTTAATATCTCCGAGATAAAATAAGACAGGGTCTCGAAAGATAGTGTAGCGTGCTCATAAATGGCCGAAAGCGCATATATAAATAATAATAATAATAATAATAATAATAATAATAATAATAATAATAATAATAATAATATACTGTAGGCTCAGAATTCACTTAAAGTATCGTCAATCAGAGTTACATTACGCAGTCAAGAATTTCGTCACTTAATCCCAGCAGCGGGACGATTCTGTTTAAGCTAAACGTACGGCACTCATAAACACTTTAGATAATCCGCCGAGACGGCGTGGAGCGGGCGGCAGTTTTCATGGAATGAAGCCGTAACAGTTCAACGCGGCGCGTAGCTTAAGGAGGAGAGCGAGAAATTCCAAGTACCGCAATCTGGAAAACGCTGGGAAGTTTGCAGTGGATTCCCCCTGCGCCAGCTCGTCTTGTGCCTAGAATTCCTCTCCAATTACGTGAAGGAGTGAAAATGTTGCGATACTTCTGTTATGGCTCTGCTGTTAATATTTTTTTAGTATAAGTGCGTAAGCCTACTTGGAATGGATGAGCGTTTAGAATAACAGGTGGTTATTAACATTTAAACAAATCGTGTTTGATTAATTGCGACACTTTTGTTATAATTTTAATATTGATATGTTTTGTAGTACAAGTTCGGAGGCCTACCTGTGATAGATGAGCGACACACTTTAAGAATATGTCTTTTTTAACAAAATATTTTTTTTAAATCTTACTTGCGTAATTGGGTCTCAGACTCTTTGAGTGTTGGGCGCGATGAGTAATTCTCCTTAAACATACTAAGTCAGTCTTACGTCAAGTAATTCATTGACATTTATCCTTACCCGCTAGAGACTCGGTGCATTTAGTATCCGGGTTTGATGATCCTTCGCTGTCATTTTAAGCTTATTTTACGCGAAAATGTTAAAAACTTTTAGGGAAATGTCGTTTTTTTGCCTTACGTACTATGTAATTTGGTCGGTGTTTCACGTTGAACTCATCTTTCGTAGGTAGTTTTCTTGACTCCTCTCTTGATGGGATGATCGAAGTGAAAACTCCTCTAGGAAATTAAAAGTCTTTCATAATTTCTGTACTTTTAATATAACTCGTAACTAGTCTTTTTTAAATTTATCGTGTAAATTTATAAAATGTAAAAAATGTTCCACTCAGAAATGGCAAGAGTAAGTCTTCGCTGTCTGAATGTTCACCGTATTCTTATTTTAAATGCAGGTGTAAAAAGACCTTAAAATGAATAGGGTCATGAAAAAATTAATAAATATTAAAATATACAATACAATAAAAGCCTGTGTAAAAGTCTCAGCTAAGTAACTCGAATATCTCACGAAATCTTTCATTGCAGATGACACCAATTTACATGCTCCAAAATACCTCGAAGTCATAGTTTTCTCTAAAATGTAAGTTATTACAGGCAATAATGTTATTGCTGAATTTATTTTACATAAATATTCATTTTAATATGGGTATTTTAATTAGTATCTCAGACAGGAGACTTAAAAATATAGCTTTATTAGTATTATACTTTAAGATACCCCCCCGCGCAAAAAAAGTATACAAGACGGTCGTCAACAGAAACCTGGCTCGTTATGAAGACGGGAGAGCAGTCTACGACGTCGCGGAGGTATTCAGTTGGTAACAGCTGATGTAGATAAGGAGCACGAAATCCCGCGGGAAGAACGGATCAGGAAGTGCGAGGAGATATTGTGAGATGTCGCTTC
This sequence comes from Gryllus bimaculatus, assembly GCA_017312745.1. Classification (NCBI taxonomy): domain Eukaryota; kingdom Metazoa; phylum Arthropoda; class Insecta; order Orthoptera; family Gryllidae; genus Gryllus; species Gryllus bimaculatus. The sequence goes on from BOPP01000132.1 coordinate 1,342,481, forward strand.
TCTGCTCCGTATTCCTCATCGCAACAAAATGGAACAGTTTACACTGAATCGTTTTATTGTAATGTCTTGTCATTTCGTAAAGTCACTGAAGATCCGCTAATAGGTCACCTCGGGATAAAAAAAGCGGGACATAAATTAATCTTCTGGCTTTCAATTGATATGCAAATATTTCGTAATTGGAATCTCAAAAAGTTTGTTTTTTTATTAAGAAAATGTACATAACACTTAGTTTTTGAGTGACCAGTACAACATAAAGCGCCTTGAGCTATTACGAAGGATGTAGCATGGTGTAGAATGTAGCTTTATTTCTAATTGTGTGTGCCTGCTTGAGATCCCAGCCAGACCTTCTTCGAATTTGCTCGGCAGTCGGACGAATTGAAGATGTTTGGCAGTCAATGTTTTCACGACTTAGCCAGCTTATGAGGGAGAAGGTTCTGAAGACGTTATTGTGAATTTGTGTTTTTTCGCCTTTTAAGTCTACTTCTATTATATTTGTGTATCTAAGGGAGGTATAAATGCAGGTTTTATTGATAATTTGCGCCGAGAAGGAACATTGAATATTATCTAGTGGTGTCAGAAAGTGGGTTTGCTCGCGCATCGTTGTGTATGTACCATTCGGAAGAGAGAAATGAAATTTATTGAGAGAAAGGATAGAACAGATGTTTTTCAGTGGATTTGTAGAGTGAGGCGAGAATGATCATAGCGTAAAAATGTCTGTGCGAAGGGGTTCTCGGTTTGAAAGGAGTCATTTGGAGATATGGAAGGGGCTTCTCATTTACCTACATGTGGGTGATGGCAGCTAGAGTGGATCATATTGGCTTGGATGCGGGTGTGAATGAGCCTACAGTTACTGATTGGATGAGATTTTGTCGAGAGGTATGTTTTGAAGTGTTTGAAGATGAAAGTGAACCACTGGGTGGAGAGGGTGTTGAAGATGAAATTGGTGAGAGCAAGTTTGGCAAAAGGAAGTATAACAGGGGAAAAAGAGTGGAAGGCAAATGGGTCTCGATGTTTTTTCAAGGTCGTGGAATGTTGTAGCAAGGAGGTACTCTTGAAGATCATTAAGAAATATATCAAGCCCAAATCTAGTGTGATTTCGGATTGCTGGACGGCTTATGATTGTCTAAAGGATGAAGGTTTTGCCCATCTTGCTCGGTGATGACTCTGCTCTGCATGACGAACTTCACATGTTTTCTTATGAATGTGATGGACAGAACGAAAATTATTCGATGAGAAAAGTAATGTTATGTCTTGTACAAGCGAAAGAATTCAAGAAAATACATTATTTTCCTGTCAGAGGTCACACCTTTCTGCCGTGTGATCGAGATTTTTCAATTATCAAAAGATCTCTTCGCAAGCATGACAGAATTTACAGCATACGAGAGTTGACTGAATAAGTTCTTCACAGCATTCTTCTTTTAAATTTACTGTTGTCGATGTGAATTTTTAGTTGGTACTAATTTACAATTTTAAAATATTGCAAAAATACTGCAATAAAAATCCAGTGTCCTTAGACTGCCAATGAAGAGAGACGTGTGTGTGCTGATAGCAATATATATATATATATATATATATATATATATATATATATATATATATATATATATATATATATATATATTGCTATCAGCACATTTTATCATTTTATTCATGGCGAACTCGTCAAGCTTTGCCATTTATTGATGGAGTGACATCTTACACCTTCGTCTTACTTCATGATACTCGTACATCCGTTCAAATATCAAATGAAATTTGTCAGTTCATAACGAAGAGTTAGTCTTAAAGATGCAAAAAGTGTTTGATATATTGAAAGTAATGCCGTACATTGATGACACCATAAAAGTTTTTTTTTTCCATAAGTTTCAATCGTTGCCACAAGAGTGATAAGAACCAATAATGACTGACATTCCATGTTGCATGGATAAAAAACTATTTGTTGTTCCTCTTGTAAAATTTGTTTTTTTGAACTTTAGCCCCTTTAACATAAAGCTATTCATTGATTTTATTATGTTTCTTGTATGTCCTATTCTTGTTATATTATTAATTATATATTAAATTATATTAATAATATAAATAATTATATTATTACATTAATATCATTTTATATAGCTGATTACACTAAAATAAATTAATTTCAGATCCATCAGATTCATTTGATGTTACTTCGGTTGATATTACACGATGGAAATCTTTATTTTGTTGATAAAACATCTGCGGGATGAACTACAGGTGGAATCATTCTATACCGAACAGAGGTAATACACTGTCATAATTACTAACGATTTAAATTCAACTACTTATATTTTTCTTGGCATGACGACAGCCAAATATAAGGAGGCGAAGTATCGCGATGACAATTTTTTTAAGAAGTTTAGAATTTTTTTTTAAAGAGAAAGCCATCTGTGACTTGGTATTTGTCTTGATTTTATTTAAGTCATTAATGCAAATCAAATTAATGGAACGACAGACTGGTTTATTTTCATTGAACTGACGAGTGCAATTGACGTTTTGCCGGAGTGTAGACATGAGATCAAGAGTATTGTGCTTCCCATAATATTCGGGTACCCGTATTTTCACTACTCGTGTTTGCACGGATCTGAAGATGTTAAGTAGGGAAGACGATCGACTGCTGACTAAATACGAAGATATCACTTCCTACTTCTCCGACATCTACAAGAAAACCAACAGGTCGCGTTAAAGACAATTTTGATCAGTAGTTCTAAAGGTCAAAACGACGAAAAACTGAGTAAATTCGGATGGAATATAATTCCTATCGTAAGCTGGCAGAATGAGTCTCTGATTTACAGAAAAAGTTGACGCTTTTGTAGTTTTTCCGAAGATTTGTACCTCCTATGACGGTCCATCGGACTCGTCACATTATCTAAAATAATAACCTGACGTATTTAATTGTTGAAAAAACTATCGAAAGACTATACTGACTGGAGAAGACACAGAGGGATGATAGATGCTGTGACGAGAACATGGTGTTGCATGTGGTGGTAATTTTCGTTTTTTTTTTTTTTTTTTTTTTTTTTTTTTTGTAGAATGGAAACGTGTCACGACGTGATGGCATTCAAAGTTTTGAAAGAGATTCGTGCGACCTGGTTGACGGAAGATGGCACATCCGCGCACGCAATTATAATATAATAAATAGAATACACAACCATAGATACTTAATATACCCCACATAATAAGAATACTATATATATATATATATATGTGTGTGTGTGTGTGTGTGTTAGGATATGTCCTGATGGTAGATGCGAATTTTGGGGCGCAAACGCAGACAGCTAATGGAAGTAGGATGCGGACGGTAAACAAAAACGTATGCAGATACGATGTCAACGTGGAATCCTAGAAATGGTAGGAGGACTTCATCATAATTTGTGATCATCGTAATTACAAAGTTTGTAAGAAATTAAATTACAGGAGAAAGAGAAACTTTATATTCATTAGAATAAATTAACGGTACCATTTGTCACGGTGCCGAATGATATGTATGTGTTTTTTATGTTTGTAGATAAAGTACTTTCCCTTCCCATCACCAAAAGATAATGATATATATTATTTCCCTATCCTATACAGGAGGGACTTCAGTCAACGATCCTAATATAAATATTCCAGTGCCAATGCCGCTCGTGCCTGAAATATTAGATTAAAATTTAAACAGGGATTTGTAATATCAAGTAATAGTGTAAAAATTATTACACTAATTGAGGCATGACGGAACGGTTACACTCCATCGTTCATCGAAAGAATGCAAATTTATCAACTTCAAAGATTATTGACGACAACAAAGGTACCTTGTGACATTGGTTTGTCAAGAGAGAAGTACCAACAATTGCGAAATTGGGCTTTAAAGAAAAACTGCAATTTTTTCCATCTTACACGGCTGTACGACGCAAAAATGAATACTATTCTGAGGATGACAGTTTAACTCTCACAGAATCAAAAGGTGAGATGAAACTACAAAGCTTACAGGACCACACTGAGGAACATATGCCATTAAACGAAATGTAATTTTTAGAATGAGCGAATTGGATGTAGAATATATGACATTTTCAAATGGGGATTGGACACGACTTCCGAGTCAAAGTGTGTATAAAACTAAATTTTTAGAATCTATCTTTCATGCGCTTATTTACTTTTTTACTTTCTTACTTTTTACTTCTTTACTTTTTTACTTTTAACACTGCAACTTTCGAGTGTTAATAAAGAAAATGAAAAAAAATACATGGTCTAATCCGAAAATCACGTACACTCATTATTACAGGTCACTTAAATTGGAATGCATTGAAGAAAATTAGGAGACATCTTTGAAGGAAAAATCACACTTTGACGATCAAATTATGCATTTGTGTCCTCGCCAAAGAATTATAGAAACGAAAAAAATTTCAGTCACATATGTTTTTTGGCTGTTACAACGATCGACAACCAAGTATGCAGCGCAGTTACTGGCAACAATTCAACTCTGCAATACAACGTAAACTCAATTAAACAATATTGACAGTTTTGAAGAGGTCAGTAAATATGAAACAATGTAAGATATATCTGTCAACTCTTCACGCTTGAATTAGATGTTTTAAATATTGCATATATGTGGCATATCAAAAAACATACTAAAATGACAAGCCCATGTGGCTAAAAACAAAGAAAGAAAGTATTGAAAAAAGGCTTCAAAGACAAACTAGGACTAGTGATCGATATGCTAAAGCAGGGATTTTGATCTACAATCGACAGAAACACAGCAAACACTTTTTTTTTAAATGCAGAAATTTCATCTTTTAACACAGGAGCAAGTGGAAAACAAATCCACCGCTTTCATGGAATATTACAGATCATTTCAAGTGGACGTGAAATTAATATCAAGTTCTCCGAACATTCTACAGAAACAGCTCAATATTTTGTAAAAGTGTGTTCATGGAACAGAACAGGGATAAGTCACTTAATAGGTGGTAAAACGTCCTTATTTGAAAGTAGTTGTGGGAGGGACAAGAGAGTGGTGGGGGAGACGGTGAGAGAGGAGGTAAGTCCGCCATTATCGGCCACCCTGGCAAGTAGCACTGTACAGGGCCTTTTGCGAACTAATTTTAAAAACAAAAAGTGTAATTTTGTTGATTTGTTCGGTATAAGGACGACAGTGTACAACGGTTTCTGTTGGTGGTATTCCCATTCTCTGCACGTTTGCCGAAAACTGATTGATTTTTTGGTTGTTTGGCAATTTTGCTAAGAAATGCCGAAATATAGGCGTTGTTGCTCCCAATTGCCACAATAACAGAAAGGGAAATGCGGAAAAGAGAAGGTTGTTTTCTTTTCCAAATGATCCTGAACGGTAAGTGAAATGAAATATATGACATGATTCTTACGAATGGTTTAACATTATTCGAATAATGGATATTTTTTGTATATTTACAAACAACATGTGGCTATTTTATAAAACATTTAATTTTGCTTACATAACCTAACTGCCTAGTTTTAACAATTGTTAACAAAAAATATTATTATTTAACTACTACTAACTTCTAAAATGCAAGCACAACCATACACTAACCAAAGTCAATTCTCTATTAAACTTATACTTCTCTTCTTCTCTATTAATGTAATATTGTTCCCCTAATTTTTTATAGTCATTTTTACACCAACAACCTTAAATCTAATACTTATTTTGTTTCTTTTTATTTAGTAATTTATGTAATACAAACATTATTATATAATATAGGTGTATGAATTGGTTGATGGCAATTGGAGACCCAACATTGGCTGTTTGCCCAATGCAAACATTGATAAACAGGAGGTATGTGTGCGTGGAACATTTCATGCCTAGAATGTCGACTGCAGCAGTTAGAGCAGGGTGGAATGCAGTGCCTATCATATTCAATGATGTGCGTCCTGAGTTGCAAGAAGCAGCACTCAGAACATTCTTAGAAGGCTTACCACCAGACAGACGTAAGTTATGTTTTTAGCCTAGAAGAATTGAATTTTAAATTTAATTTATATATATATATATATATATATATATATATATATATATATATATATATATGTGTGTGTGTGTGTGTGTGTATTGTATGCTTCTATACATATCCTGACTTGTCATGCATGGGCGTATGTTGTATTTATGTGACAAATTTATTATTATTTTTGTTTTGTTTAGCAGCAGTGATATTAAGTATAATGATAGTAATGATAGTATCACAAATGATGATTGGCCAGGATTTGTTCCTTTGTTTCACATAACAGGATTTTTTCATGCACATTGTTTTTTTTGTATATATACCAATTTTACAAATAAATATTATTTATTTAAAATACCTTTTTTAATTTTGTCTTCCTATCATTACAATTTACTTCACTTTCTCACAATTGGATATCCTTTAAGAATTACTGACTTCTACATTACCTTGGGCATTAATTTTTATCTCGAAAACATTTTATTTAGTACGTAACCATGTCCACCATATTGAAAATTTACTAAATAATGTAATTTCAAGTAGCCCGGTTCACGTCCGTCCTCCATTTCAATTGGTTTACTGCCTTTCGACGCTTATTGGCTGACGGTGGGCGAATATGCTGCCTCTTTCTGATTGTTGTTTCCGTTGGGGTGGGAGATTCTATTTTCTCCCCTCCACGAAAATAGGGGATTTCCGTTTAACATGGACCGCCGTCTATGATATATACTCTCTGGAACAGAATGCCAACAGCAGTCCATAGAATACTAATTCATGGATCTGACGTAATATATTCTGCGATATTGCAGATTGGAAAACTTTCGCCGAAAGCACAAGAATCAACGAATAAACTGCTTAGATATCACGATATCTTCTCTCGCAAGTATTCTCGTGTCAAAAACTTTCAGAATGTATTTCGAAGAGACTCGGCATCGAAGGATCCCTGTATTGCGAGTTTACGCAAACCGACCCAGAAAAAGCTCGTGAATTTGTTACCTGATGCGGATCGCATGCTGCTTTACTCAAATTTTCCGGACGAAAAAAAAAATGACGAGCACCATATTGAACGAATGAAATTCACGAGAAAACAGTTTAGACGTCAAAATCTCTGCTTACGAGCAAATAAGCTTCTCCATTCTAGATTTTTCTCTGCGTGATTACTGTCCTCGATAGTTCTGCAGTCTTCGACTAGCAGTTGCAATTTCATCATTACTACGTCTTCGTGACATTATCCACGACAGGGCACTGCTGCCTTCGACCGGAAGACTGCGTTATGTCGGTACTCAGTTACGGTTTACTTCAGATTCCAGTCAAACTGCACATTGCCTTCCGCAATATTTAGTCTGTGCATCAATTATGTACATCGGAGTGCGCTAGTGTTGCATACCAACTCTACGTCCGGCGTGTACGACATTCGTTTTCCCGGCCAACTGTTAAAAGCTGACCACGAGCACCGCTGCATTAGATTTGCCGCCGTTTGTCCGGTAGTTTGCTCTAAGAAAAACGCAGTATTTACCAAAAATATGCAAATTTAAATCTTTCTATCACCGCACTCAGAGAAATCAGTTCTTTCTACTTAGTTTAGTTAGAATGTCGTTTCTAAAAAGGTATAGAAGTTATATGAATTACAAACACAGTATCTACATCCTGTTATGGTTGTGTGCTTAGGAAGAACGCAGTGAACAGAGCATACTTATTAAAAACGCAGTATATGACCGTCATTTACATTTCCCTTAAGCTTCAATCACACACTGCATTCTCTCTAAGAAATGTGGAAGAATTATCCGTTTCCTTTAATTTTAAGTACCGTATTGAAAGTCTGTGTTGTGAGGACATTAGAAATACGCCAGTTTATTTCTTCTTTTCTAAAATGTACATGCATTACACAAAATCATGCTGTATTTTACAAATGAAACAAAGCACAAATCATATTAATTTAAAGTAAAAAATATGTAATCGAAGCGAAAATGTGCCTAGCTCTCTCCATGATTATTCCACAAGCGCCAATTTATGCGGAGAATTAGTATTGTTGACAACGCTGTTGAAACTTATAATTAGTGAGATCATTCGATTTGTGAATAGTTTATGGTTACTATTTTTTCGTTACTATTTATAGTCGTAGTAAACACGTAGTGAGCTTACGAATGTGAATCTGAATCGCCGAACGGTCGGACTAGTTTGGATATGATGAGGGGAGGTTTATCTTTTAAACGGTTTCTAGTTCTCTCCGTGCCCCGGGAGGTAAAAAGAGTAATATTGTGAGTTCCTGTGTAGTAGTCGTGTCGTTCTTACGATGGGGAAACCTTTTAATGAAACATACGTGATCAAGTTTTGCACGTTGCTGAACAAGTCTGCGGTGGAAACTTCGAGACTGATTTGGTTAAATAGATTTTAAAATTAGACTCTGGATTGGACAACATTGAAATAAGTGTGACGAGGGTTTTGGGCAGATAGGCGCTAAATTAATTCGAATTTGGCGCCATGTTTGGAGCTCATTCAGTTTCAATACTCTTTGAAGGTATTTAAGAAGAAACTATGATATATTTCAAACTTCGCGCCTTCGAGAGTTTGGCAATTTTGGCCAAAAAAATTCGCAAATTGTCTCACAAATAACAAAAATGTCCATTTTGTACGAAGCTCTTAGGAATGGACCTTCAACTGCTTCCAAAAGTGGCCGGTAGATCGCACCACCTTCTCACCTGCCGGCGACGAAAAGTTTGCACATTGTAATAATTTCCCGGAATTCAATTTTTCTGCATAAGACGCAACGAAATCACATTGTTTGTGAATCTGGAGCCGCCAGCAGTTTCGTAGCGATTGTGCAGAGAAGCTAAGCAATACGCCTATTGGGCGCATTGAAAGTTGATGGTACGGCAATAAGCATTCATATAGTCTCCGTAATTCGTGCTCTGAGACGCGGCAAGAAGCAGAAATAACGAATGACGTAGAATTCGTAAGGAGAACGTTTATTTTCTTGCAGACAGAGGTAGCCATGACACTCTCTAAAATACTTAATGATTCTAACGGCCAAGAGTTAATCTGCCAATTATGTGTCGTCTTTTCAGAATTTTCTCGTCTGAAGAGAACACAGCAAGGCGATGCACAGAACTTCTCACGTCGCAGATTCCGCTAATGCTCTCCCAATCATCTAAGCAATATTTCACAGCCTCAACAGGTTCTAAAGACTTCTTCGCCGAGGCCATCCTGGGAGCGTACGAAAAAAGGAAATCAAGCTGGCACAAATCTATCGATGTACAAGGGTCAGAACTTGAAATTGCTGTACCTACCTAGTTGCATGCTTTCGGGACATGAAATTTGGGAGAAGGGACCTGTTCAATATGTTACCACAATATCCCCTTCCAATGTTATTCGCCGCTCTGTACATTGTATTTATCTGAATGTCGTGAAAATAAGACGTGAGCTCAGCAGACGTCAATAAAATTCAACATTTGCGTTGTCGCGGACCCTAAAGGTAGTGAATAAGATTTTTGAAAAATAAGCAAATTATCGACTAGTAGTAGAAGATTCATGAAATTAATATAGGTTCAAGTCCGTTAATAAATATCTCCGCGAGACTAACCTCTATAACGATAAATTTGAACTTAATGACAAAAGTAGAAAGAAAAGTTAATGGTTTTGTTCAGTTTTAGATTATCGTTTGAAGAGTGACAATTTTTCACAACTTATCAAATTATCAGTAACTATCTATATTTATCACTAAGGCCAAACTTAGCGTTTACCAAACGCGATTTAGTCGAACCGAAAGACTTCATCATCCACGATTTGATGGCAATCACAAGTTATCTAGCTACTTATTGACGATCAAGTAGTTCCCTCTATCGACCGCTGCAAACAAAACGTTTGTGAAAACGATTCACATCTCTCTCCATCAGGGTGCTAAATCCGCACTGCCTAGAGGAAAGTATCTACCCATATCATCTAGTGGTTGTGTTCAGTGAAAGGCTATGCTTGAACACGGTTATGTCGACGCGTTGACTGGAGAAGAGAATTTATGTAGTTTGTGCAAGGTGGGCCTTTTAATCTATCGGATAAAATATCTCGAAAAGTAATTTAATTTTGACTACCCCGTCATCTGTCAGCCAAAATGACATTAATGATAGGTCAAATTGAGGTAGTTTTTTTCTCGGAAATCAAAATCTGCAGTAAAGAATGTGGGTTGCTATTTAGTATTTTTCTCCCCTCTCCCAGAAAGTGTAGGTATGGGTGGAGTTTGATATCATTGAATGTCCCTGACGAAACAAGTTTTGTTACCCATTTTTTTATCCGATGAATAGTTTTTGAGGTAATTGCTTCGCTAGATTAAAATGGCTTACTTTGTATAATACCATTATTGAATTATTAGGATACGGACAAGTCATAATACCTACGCTTTGGAGACCATTTTTTTTGTTTCTGATTGTAGTCGGTTGGGTTGTATTTGTATTACATTGTTGCACATCCGAGTGTTAATACATCGACGATATGTGTTGTTCCAATTTAATTTTTTTTCAAGAATTGAAAATTGATACGGTAAAGGGTATAAACATAAGGTAACAGTCTTCTTTAACAATAAAAGTCGGAAGAAATGTAAGTGACGTAATTCAGGTGTGGGACTTATGATCATGATTTAAGTAATAATTTTAGAAAGTTTGGTTACAAAGGGAAACCTCTTTGACACATTGAACTCTAAACAATATATTTTATTAAGAAATAGACACATTTTTGATTCACGTTAGTTTCAAAGATATTTTTAAGCGTACATTATTTTTCAAAGATTAGTATCATAATATTTCTGTCAGCCATGACGGCAACAAATGATTAATGTTTTTATTAAGTAACTTTCAATTTAGTGGTTATCATTTCATATTTTCTGTATTTTTTACCTAAATTTTAACACGTTCCCTTCAAATTATCTGATAACGTCGTGAAAGCCATTAAAAAAATAAGTCTGTGTAAATTTTGATGAATCAAAATAATTCATCAGAATGGAATCTTCACTTTATAAAATAATATACTAAAAATCGTAATATTCTATATATAAATTAAAAGTGAATTCTACGAGATGTAACCGACATCAAAACTACAAAAAAAAAAAATGGGTAGATTCAAAATGCTCATAGATTCTTCAGGATAATCGCATTGTCCTTGCAAAGTTTGGTAAAGATTAATACAACACAAATGCGGAAAAGAATAAATAATATATTGGTATATGAATCACGTTCATTATTTCTCGCTTGTCGCCAAGAGCATATTAGTTCCTAATAAAACGGCGGGTAATTTGTTAGTATTGTATGTAAATCATTCCGCGATTGTACGCATTGTGCGATTAGTACGTACCACCATAATTCGCATAGTAGAATGTAAAATGTTGCTGGGGTGCGGTATATTGGAGTTTAAATCTACGTTACACCGTAACTACGAAATAATACAGTTGCTGCGGTGATACACGAAAGGTTAAACAAAATAATACATAATAGTTTCGTAAACAAAAACTTAGTAGTTTTTTTTTTAATTTTAAATGTGAATCACAAGGTGAGTTATTTAGATGGCACTTTCACATAAAACATTTGAATTTGTTAAATATATTTCAAAACAACTTAATCATTTCTGTTAAGTATGTAAATTAACGGTTATGAGTTGATTTTTAAACAAAGCTTTTATATCGAGATTGTAAATTTCTGAACCAATGCATAAAAAAGGATGTTAGTAGGTCCATACCTTACTTAGGTAAAACAAATGAAAACCAGCTATCAAAACTCATATTGTCCACAGGTGTAAAAAATTGTGTTTGATATAAAATCGTGTAGTAATACGCTCTACACGCTATTACTTTCAGATTTACACAGACACATTTGATCAAATATCAGCTTCATCCGTACTCTCTTTAGTCAAAACTACTCCTAAATACTTAAAATATTTTATACGTCTTTCCATTATAACTTCCAATTCCCATTTTTCATATTACTCTACAAATTTTCTCATCAAGCAGGAATCATCATTTGCAACTTCTGAAATGTGATGGTTCGATCAGTCACGTCCCAATGATTACTTAAAAGAGCACCAAAATAACTAAAATTGACATATTAAATAAAGAGACAACAGTCGAAGGTGCAAGGGTAGAAGTACAACTGTGAGTGTTATTTATATCTAAAAATCCAAGGAACTGTGCTGTTAGCAGACCTCTGAAAAATAAATAAAGAATATTTAGTAAAGATATACACAGTCACATTGTTGACATGACAAGAGAGCTAGATTCATGGTTGTGAGGGGCGACAAAAGCGCATCGAGTTGAAGTAGTAACAATAAAAACAAGTGAACTGATTGACAGGAGTTAAAACTAAGATGGATTCAATAGCGAGAGGAGCTACAGCCGTCAGAGCATTATGTAAAAATATTTTGTTTCAATTGGCGGAAGCTGAAGTACATTATTTGTTACAAGCGTATTAAGTCTCTTAAAAATATAGAAATGTAAACTAATTAATTATATATCATTGTCTTGTTATGAACATTATTTTCCTTTTTGATGATCAGAATAGTCTCTAACTTTATCGAAACAGTTATGCAGCAGGAAAGATTTTACTTTTGACTAAATTTCTGTACAGAATTATATTGTTTAATGTCATCTGGCAATCCGTTGTTAAGTAACGTAATGTATATTTCTGGTAGTGAGCACTTGATGAACGTGATTTCTACGACGAATTATAATTATAAATATCAGTATACATGAAAATATGTTCCCACCGTTTAGCAAGCCAGATTTGACAAATTTTATAGATTTGTAGATACATAGACAAGGAAATGGTAAGATTTCAAGATCAATGAAGTGGGGCTTGCAGGGATCACGCGGATGACATTTTTTTCATATTCCGAATAATTTTCTTTTGCAATCTTAACGTCTGGGTCTTACTGCTTCACTTTCATTGTCTTTTAAAACAATATTCTCTACTAAGTATCGAAATGATGTGGTCGTGTATTTCACGATATTCCACATTGCATAATAACAGCGATAAGTTGATAACAGCGTTATAAACTGCATTCCATGATTTCTTCAGCAAATAGTCCAAAAAAATTTTATGTTAAATTTAGTGAATGTTCTTTACACGCATGTATTATTTATTGTGTCAGTGTCCATGTTATTAGTAATTGAAAGAATTTGTGCGTCATAGTCACTGTAACCTAGATGAATAGTTTTTATTTCATATCTAGTTGTGGTTTTGTTAATTATAATTTGATCTATTTCTTTTTGTGATTTAAATGTAAGTACAGTCACTGTAATATTTCCACTGGATGGTGAAAGGAGCGTAGCGAAATTCGCGTGGTCAGACGGAACAGCGGGCTTAATGATCCGAGTGTCAGCATGTAAAAATAAGGTATTAACTAACAAAGATTAAAAAATTCAACATATGTAACAGTAAACTTACATTTGCTACAAAAGTACATATGTATGCTTCAATAATTATTATGGGCTCATTGGTTTTTGGTTTGCTACACTTTCACAAGCAATTCCCGTTCTCCTGTTCTCATTGCAAAGACTCGTGCAGCACCTGTTAGTGCGACACTGTCCCCGATCAAATTGCGGCATTTCAACGCGAAGCAGAAGCCAACCGTCTCGGATGGAGGTAACTGTTAAGAAATTTACTTGGAAGCTGAAAACAAACTCTCCAAGTGCTAGAAATACCAAGCAATGAAAATATGGGAAGGATCTCGGGACCTATGGAGTTCCAAAGGAAGTCAAATAACAAAGATGCGACGAGCGAACGTATTACTATTCTACACAAGTCTTTCTAAACCTAACGAGAATGGTAATACAGAAAAACGTAGCAAACAATGCATTCCCATTCTGTAGCGGTCCTTTCAAGGAGTCGTGGCACCCATATAAATGAAACTGTTCAGCAATGTCTATCTTCGTCGAATTTTGCCAAACCTTTTTATTGTTCCCCTGAAGTAGACTCTTTCCGAGAAAGAGGGAAACGGTCAGAAGAAGGTTAATAGGCACACCACAAGAAAAATAATTTTTGCTCATGTTACATTGTATAAAGCTTTTTATTAGGTTAAACTATAACTTCAATTTCAGAAGCATTTCTGCCAATTTCAAAACAATTACACTGTACTCATCGTGTGTCTTAAAATAGTTTTAAATAAATTGTTTTCTCCGTCATTTCATGATTTTCTCGTTTCACTATAATTTTAATCAAAAACAGTAAATATAGTATGTGAGAAATGGAGGTGAAGCTTAAATCTGCGATCGCCCCTTTCAGCACCAGAATCCCTGCCGTGCTCTAACCCAATAGCTTTGGCAGACCTGTCATTTATGTACTTGTATGGAATATGATTCGGCTTCACCACTTCTAAATATTAAATATTATGAAAAGAATTACCCCAGATGTCGAATTTAAATCTAAAAAGATAATTTAAAATTTGGTAATTAAGTCACCTTTAAATGGCAAATGTGTAACTACTATTGACACCGTAAATGATACAGGAGCTTGAAATTGGCATTAACACACGGAAATCGACAACACAGTCAAATCATTCAAGGCTGAAAAAGGTATTCAAATTCCACATGAGATAACCAATAGAATAACATTATTATTACTATCTATGAAAGCCTGTTAAAGGAAAAAAAATCACGTAATAACATTAATTGAACTCTACAGAAGGACAAAACAAGTAATTCGTGTGAATACGAATCTCTACAGGTATTTGAAATGCAACACATTTCCACAATCCATGAATAGCAAAGTCGCGCTCGTAGGAGTTTTTTGCATAACGTAAATTGCCCATCACATTTTCCTTTATTTTTCCATTCCATTTGACCAGTAAGCCATCACGTCGAAAGCAATTTACTAATCGATTGCAAATTCCTACTGCAAATGACGTGCGTTAACACAGGGGAAACATTAGTTTATTCTTTACCTTCTAATCTCGAAAAAATACGACAAATTATTTGGAGTTTTGTTTGTTCTAAATCACCGCAGAAAACCAATGTAATTTACAGGTTACTCGGAATAATTTGTCAAATATGACGGAAAAAAATTGAACTTTCTGACAAGTAATGAAAAAGCACAATATTTATATTTTTTAATAACAAAAACACTGTGCCAGATGTTTTTCTTTCATTTTAAGATTTCAAGATAAATGTCCTCCGCGAAAAAATAAAATTCGGACGATAACACGTCGAAGGTAGAGAAATGTTCCGAAGCTAGTGAAGTTACAATCTTAAAGTGGATATTTTAAAATTATGTGTCGATAACGAATTCAAATACATAGCGTGATTGGTTACTAATGAGTTTGGTCAAGTTCCTGGAAAGGACTATGCGTGTTCATATTTACCATTTATTCGTCATGAAACTTACAATAAGCCTCTGGCTGCGATTAATTATTTTAAAAGTTTTTTTGACCTGGAAAATGCATATTTAAATTGTGTGTTAGATCCCAACGTATTTGTGAGTATTCCAGAAGGAATAAAATCATGAAAAATAAAGTACTGAAATTAAATATACGCTTATATGGTTTACGCAAAGCAGGTATTCGCTGTGTAAAGACTTAAAAGAACCGCTAAAACTGTGTAAAGACTTAAAAGAACCGAGATGAAATTATGCGCGAGCGATCTGTATTTATTTATGAATAAGATAGACACCGGATTTGTAGATTTAATTTTACACGACAAGAATTCCCTAATGGTAGGAGAAAGAGTGATCTTAGTGAAAATTCCAAACATGAGATCAAGCTTCACTATGAAAGAAGTTGCATTGAAAGTGGTGATTTCGTTCTAAGACGGATTGAGATTTCATATTGAAAAAAATTACTTAGAGGGAAATATTACAAAGATTTTGAAGTAAAGATTGGCATCTTGCGAGTTTGCCGCTAAGAGTGGCCACGCATTTAGATGATTATAAAGATTTCGATAGAATGGATTCGATTGATAACTAGTGATTCCGGGCACATCAACTGCGTCATGTCATTTTCGTAAGCGTAGTACATGTTGTTTTGCTCGGGAAGCGACTGTAATCTTTCCCCTCTAAATGGCAAGATCCGGCGCCGACCTACCATCGGTTAGCAGGGTTTTCCCGCAAACAGGTACCTCCCACCATCGGGGCACCACCCCAGCGGGGACAAGCTTTAGGCTCCATGCCATGCGTGGTAGCGTAGTGCATATATGTGTAAATGTGTGTAAGGGGTGAGGTTAGGGCAAGGAATGGGAACGAAAGATTGCGCGTGGTAGTGGGCCCGTTTGGTAGCATACTACTCCGGCATTCACCTGGTATTGATAAAAAACAGAAAACTACCGATCAGAGCAGCCGGCCGCTAGAACTCTCGTATAGACAGCGACGGAACTCGACCTAGCTATCTAGCTAGTGTCAAAAAAGTGGATTCGAAAATATGCCATGATAAAATTCGTTGTATTAGTTCCCTTGCAGCAGGTATACGGCCAGATTTTCCACACACCTATAATAAGTGGAGAGTTTACAGGATAAGAGCACAACTAGGTTACATGGTCGACTGTTTGTGTACCTGCTCTCACGTAAAATTCTGGTTGCTCATGCAACTGAAAACAAAATCCTTGGAGGACCACTGAAGCCACGTTTTCCTTCATAAACACTAGAAATACATTTGGTTTGTATATGTGACGTCAGATTAAATAAGAAAATGTTCAAAATAACAAAATAAATTTAATTATTAAAGGTAAATAATCACAGTACGCCATAAAATCAATTAACTCGTCAGTGGTCGCGATCAAAATTCGAATGTGATTGGTCGCGTGGATTACAACTTTCACATATTCCAGTAGCAAAATTGAGTACTATCTCTCTCTTTCGTAATTCCTGTTATTTTAATTATCCATTCGATTCATGCAATGTCTTAATTCGTGAAATAGTCACTCTAAATATCTCTGGAAGTGCTGTGATATTACTTATAATTAAATTGGTTTTAAGTATTTTTCACTCACGTTTATTATTATTATTATTATTATTATTATTATTATTATTATTATTATTATTATTATTATTTTATTAAAATTTGAAACAAATATATGTTATAGAATGTTAGAGACACATTCTAGAAGGAAAAAACTGAGATAGTGCTCCAACATAATCACGTCGAAAATCCATTTTTATTGCTCTCTATTTAAATTTGGCGTAAAAATTAGTAGACACAAATACCTTCAAATTCAACTATTTTTCTTAATCTCTCCAATTTTTCTCAGCCTAGTACATGCAAAAGAAACTGAGAAAAAATTAAATATGAAAAACACGTTTCTCACTGTATCTCTGTAACATATTGCCTTAGGAGACTCATTTTTTTGTGAATCTACATTTTTTAATCTCTTTCATATGAGTATCGTGATTATTGATTTGGTTTGGGGCACTTTTCACCCCATTATTCGTCTACTCCTTCAGAGATGGAAATTATTGGTCATAATTTTCAATATAAACAATTGAATGTTGTTGATTTTGTAGAAGCAGTGAGTACTAACTGAAATAAAGTAAATAACGAACTAAAATAAAGTTGTGATGTTACAAATGTATTATTTTAAATGAAGTAACGTATAGAAAGTAAGTACAATAAATCAACTCAACAAGCGGTCGCAAAGCGTATGAAGTATGAAATAACATTAATAATTCTCAATATGAACAATTTAATGTTGTTAATTTTGTAGAAGTAGTAAGTAGTAATGAAATAAAATAAAGCTGTAGTGTTACGACTGTATTTAATTAGAAAGATTAGAAAGTTAATACAATAAATCAACTCTACAAGTGGTAGCAAAGCGTACAAAATATAAGAAAAATAATAATTTTCAATATAAACAATTGAATGTTGTTTATTTTGTAGAAGCAGTGAGTAATATTTGAATAAAATGAAGTTGTAAGTTACGAATTATTTATTTTTAAAAATGGAACGAATAGAAAGTAAATGAAATAAATCAACTCTAAAAGTGGTATCAAAGCTCACAAAATATAGAAAGAATAATTTTCAATATAATAATATATAATATTACGAGAAAGTATGCCATTCTGTAGCCCCACTATCAGATGCCGATGAAGTTATTTCAGATTTTTTAGTTAATAAAAATAACTTTCCCATCAGGTACGAGAACCGTCCATTTCAAGGAAGTGTTGACGAGGTGATTTTTAACCTTAATAGTGAAATTCTTAATTTTTAGATTTTTTTATAAATAAAGCTACTGACTAAAAAGTACTTAACAGTAGATAAATACTTAATACGTGATAGTAACGATGGTAATTAGGTTATTTAATGCGCACAGCAACGCAGGTAGGAAATTTTCAAACGAAGGCAGTAAATGTTTAACATCTTGTGTCGGTGAGACAAATACCGAAGTCTGAGAAAAAGAAAGGCTGTAAAGTGATTTACGTCTGATACTGCAAACATAAAACTGAGGAAATGAATGTAAGTCTTAAGAAGTTTAGATTGTAGTTCATTCATCGGATAACACTGATGCTGAAAACATTTCTTTTGCTTCCTGTAATGAGACACTAGATGTTGTTGACGAAGGTAGTGAAGAACTGAACGAGGCCAATTTTTCACTCTTATTGCTGAATACATAGAACAATAAGAACGTCAATGTTTGTGATTATTGTAAAGCCTTTTGACTAAAAGATAAAATTGACTTGCATTGGCTAACGACAGGGGTGAGTTAAAGCATCCATTTTGAAGTTACAGCATGTGTGGCATATTCCTACGTCATTGTGCAGATTATTTTATATTTTGAAAATAATTTAGTTCTTGAATATTTTTCAATTATGTGGTTTAATAAAAAATATTGGATGTTTTAGTGGTCGTGATTGAATAAGTCATAAAACTGTAAATATATACGAGAAACTTTTGTTATCATACTAATGTAAAAAAAATAATTATGTTCTCACAAGACCAAACATTCTCCAACAAAAATCACCAAAGTAGTGAATATCGTGTTCACATACATTAGTATTATTGTATTACTAATTACTAATACCCGCCGAAATTGAAATAAAACTACGCAGCCACGTCTATTGTTTAGTTAGATACCCAAAAGCTCGAAAAAAAGCCAAAAGGATTTTGACTGCAAATATTTGATTACGTCAATCCGCAATTTCTCATGCCTGCTGTTACGGCTACATTTTCAAACTCTCTGCGTCACTTTTAGCACAGATTCATCACACAATTTGGAAGAAGGAAGTTTCAGTTTTCTCGTATGCCATTTTAGCCAATTTTTGCTTCTCAAGGACCCAGTTTTCCACACATTCTTCTACAACATATTTTCTCCTGTACGCCACTAGTTATTGTGTAATTATTATAATATTTACGTACATTAATATAATATGTACGTACATTTATTGAGAGATAAAATTGCTCAAATCTTTTTGGTTCGTTTTTATTATTCAATTAAATAAACATTGTGCAATGCAATGGAAATTGTAATATTGATATTGAAATTAATCCTATTTTTTAAAATTATTCAAATTTTTTTTATTACGATCCGATTTGAATTTTGTTGTCCGAGTTGTAGGAAAAACTTTTTTTTTACTTTTCAAGAAAATATTTTCCTGAAATAAAAGAAACATTTCTGAAAATATATATCCTTTTATTTTCGTTACCATAACCCTTTATGTGAAGGGATAAATAATTTGTGGAATCGCTTTGGCAATGAACTTCGAAAACCTTGGAAAGGGATTTCGTAGGCTGGCGGCGGGGCAGCTAAGGCCTTACTCACGGTGACGTCATTGACAAGATGGCTGCCCATCAAGAATCTGTATTTCCTCCGGTGGGCAATTCCCAAAATTTATTATTACATCTACACCTAATAAGCAACTCCTTACAATAAAGCTCGCACAATATCTACCATATTTTGTTTCTAGAATTGTTACATTTTATCTGGTTCTTTAAATTCGTGGCGAGTTCCGTAATTTTTTTGTAAAATTAAATTCCGTCGTCATTGTCCAACCGAAAATGGAGGTATCAATTAAGTTTACCTTAGTAATGAGAATGAATGATCTAAATTATTTCGTTTTCCAGATATCAGGGTCACAACATTGGTAAAATTAACTGCTTAATGAGATTACACACAACAATAAACCAAATATTGCGTTTAAAATTACAATCGCACATAAACAGTATTGCTACTTGAGCAATTTGTACTTATAACAATCAGCCGCCATGATCATTGATTAATATTATTTTCTAACAATAAGCACATTTCACTGATTTGTCCAACTTGTGCAAAATTCGTGTGACTTAAAGCATTCAGTTTCGTTATAGGCAAAAGTAAGAGTTGTACAATTAAAATAGCAGTAGATGGATAAAATATAAAAAGATTTTGTACTTATCTTGTTAGATGCCCCACAGATTGCAACAATGCAGCTTCTCATAAGATACTCCTCTCTTTAAGTATAGCAATAATATTCAAGCGGCATCACGCGTTATTATTTTTACCGGTTATTTTTTAAGGAAATAATGTAAAAGAAAAATTACATAACACTTATCTCACACATTATCGTACAAAGCGATCCACACAGTCTTCCAGACAACGTTGCACTCCATGCATACGATTCTATTGAATTGGACCACACGCCAAAGAAATTACATGAAAACGCGGAATGGCAATGTCCAAAGAAATTACATCAAAACAATTTTTTCTGAAGACTAAATGGAATTATCCGTTTCTCTTTCGAATTTAAAATTGCCTTCATATTGGAAACCATATATTTAGAGTGTATGGAACAATTTCATTTGTGCCAATATCAGCATAGGGATTTTTTCATGTTAATTCCTCCAAACACTAAATGTAATAGTTCCTAACAAATGACGTGTAATTCAAATAATTATTTCTGCTGCATATATTAAATACTATGAAATTCAATTAGAATATATGCAATACTAAAAAAATTGTAAATTTCACTATTTATTAAAACTGAAAAATGTCAATGTCAAAATACAATTCACTAAATACAATACATTCTAAGGTTTTTTATATCATTTCAAGCTTAAGTATCAGTGTTGCCAAACTTTCGGGAAAGAAATTTAAACCTGTTTAAATAAATTACAATATAATTATATGATAAATGAAGAATTACGATTTTTCTACAACATAAAATTAATTAGAACATAATAGACGTTATTGTTACAGAATATAACATTTTCATGCCGCAAATTAATTTCAATACTTGATAAACAATAATTTTTCTCTGAATTTTGCTCTTGGTTATATTATTGTTTATTTATTCCACTGTAAAAACAAGGAAATTCCCAAAATTATTACTTTCAAGTTTTTTTCCTCTTTAGTTTTCAATTTCGTTCCTACTTTTATTCATTTTTAATTAATTTCTAATTTTTCAATGAAACTATGTATTTCTACCAAACAGTGCATAGTATTTATTATTGCTTTCATTAATCAATATTACCCATTAAAATTTAAGTAACTTCGATACAAGTTTTTCGCTTTTCGAAAATTTTTGCTGCATCATTATTTCACTTGTGTAATAGTTTGTACATGCGTATGAGAAAGTAAACGGTAATATAACTGACGCTCAAGGTTCGTGAGATACCTCAACTATCATGTTTTCCAGAAAAGTTGGCTGGAAGAAATTCTATCTCGCATCAACGAAAGATATTAGAATTTCTTCTTGGAAACTTATACGATCGCGCAATTATGCACAGCTGATTTCCTAAAAATGAGATAACCATGAAAATGCGATTAATTAAGGCTGAAATGTTGCAAAGTGGTTTTCGCTTGTCTTCATTTTTATTCCTTTCCAAATGAATATCAATACATTTCTCAAAATATTATACCTCAATTAAAAACTATTTAAAATTATGTTCTATCGAATCTCTTGCCAATCAGTTTATTACTGCGTTGCAGCTGCCAAAACGTAAAGGTGTTCGATTCTACTTATATTCATTTTTAATTAATTTCTAATTTTCCATTGAAAAAATATATATTTATAACAAACAGTGCATAGTATTTATTATTTTTACATTAATCAATATTACCCATCAAATTTAGGTAACTTCGATGCAATGTTAGAATTTTATTAACCCTGCAGTACTGGCGTCTCATTCAATTTCGTAATACATACAACGGATCTCATGGGCTTCACATGAAGTAATCTCAGTTAAAATTATACTTTTTAGCGATTACAAATTTTATAAAATTTTTCTGAACTATAGAGCGTCCGAGATTGAGAATTTCCAAACTGTTTTAAATTATTAGTAACATATTTTTTCATAACAATTTCATTAATAAAATCATACCCCGAATACATATTTACTACAAATTGTAGTGAATATCTTTAAAATTCATTAGTTTTTGTAGGAAGAAATACGTTCGGCTGTTGGATCAGCCTCAGCTGCGACGCTACGTCGTTTGGTAGCGGTATCATACCAACGCCATCTTGAATATTTCTAGAAGGCATTTATCATAGGGATGGACAAGGACGTTCTTTTATGTGAACGGTTCTTTGTACGATCGTTCCTTTTAGTAAACTATATCAAAAGAACTACATTGTTCATTTATTTTTGTGACGTAGACAAGATTGCCATATTTGGTGAAATACCGCCAATTGGACTAAAAAACAAACGTCGGCTTTCGGGGAGAAATGAATGTTGTGGGATTCCGTCCATGGGCAGAATACGTTGTTTCCTAGGAGAATTTCATGCTGTACCCTTTTTTGTCAAATATCTGTTAACTCAAATTGTCAATAATACTCGCATATTCCCACAAATTGTTCAAGGATAGATGAATTTTGAAAGAAATGGCCTGTGCACAAGTGTGTTAGTTTTGAACACCTAATAAATATGCAGCTATTATGAAAATAAATTGGGACTATTTTTTAAAATTTTAGACATGCATTTTTCTATAAATTGCAGAAGTATTTACACCATAAGACTCTAGTTAATAGGCAGGCTAACGCCTATTAACACAATAGCATATAGTTTTAAACTTTTGTGAAAGTGCAGTTTGAAATTATCAGCTCGTGTCAGAGTCAGCTTTATTTACCGCTCACCTTTATTCCTCACTAGGCTATTTGGCGGAATTAGGTGGATTTTTATCCCTCTGATGGCGAATTTTCCCAGAAGGAATCTAGCAACTCTGGATGAAGGTGTTCTTTCAGTGTTAAAGTGGAAATTTTTACTGTGTCCATAATAAACGTCTTACTGATGATCATACTGATACAGCGTACTACTACTTACTGATGATCATACTGATACATCATATCTTTTGTTGTTATTTATTATTTCCCGCGGAACAACTATTTTGACACGTTAATATTCACGTCATAAACTTAAAATTTGGTAAGAGGTATTGAGACACCTATTACAAATGAATTTTCCGCGCACACTCTAGATGATTAATAAAATTGTGCAACTTCCTAGAAAAAAGTTTGAAAACTACCTCCCAACATTTAGGGAAATTACACTCAATACATCTGACAAACGTGCGGCAAGCAGAAGCACTTGTATGGAACCATTCCAAAAATTAGTATCATGCCTAGACGGTTCTTTTTAGAAAGAAATTTTACTTACTGAGGAAAAAGCCCTATGACTCCTGGAAAAGTACACTTTCTATACATACGAACTAGAATGTGTGTGTGTTGCCCTGTACGGAACATTCACATCGAAATGGTTATCGTATGAGAATATTTTCATATGATTCAAGCTTGTGGGTTAATATCATAGGAATGGAATTGCGAATGAGAAGTATTTACTTTAAATCACCACGGAAGGGAACCATGGAGAGGTTTTTGCCAATAGTCACTTGAAGCGGAAAGTGGTAGCATATTGCGGTCTCTTTTTGAAATTGGGACATTCTTTGCCATCAAATGAAATTGGTTTCTGCGAGTTCTCAAATGAAACTTGGACTTTCATGCATTTCAAATAAGGGCAATACATATTTAGTTTGTATACGAATATAAAAACCAGTGATGTGTATTTTTACACATATGCGCTGATGTAGTAATTTGTTTTAACCATAGGAATTTGCCAAATATTTCTTTCAGTAAAAAAATACAGATAACAATGAACTTTCAGCATCCCTTAAGGGAGTGCGTTGATGAAGGTTGTTCGTCATTAATACATATTGCGAGAAATCGTTCACTTAGTGGTGGCCGAAGATGGCTTCCTCGGTTGTGTGTGTGTGTGTGTGTGTGTGTGTGTAGATACGCAGTCTTTGTGGATAAGGTGACCAATTTCTCAAAGTGAAAAGGAGGACAACATTTTTTTAAAAAACAGAACGTATATAAATTAACATTTTATTAATTCAGACAAAAATACACTAATTATTATTTCCCGTTTAAAAATTTAATTAAACAAGCATTTTTCTATTGAATCAGTATTTTTGTCACTATATCATCTTCTAACATATTGAAAATTTCAGAACAAGAAATATCGTTCATTATGAATTTTAGGGAAAGGGCTGCAGTTGGAGTATCAACATTCAATGTTGATTTCTCGCTTGTCCAAAAATTTGAAATAATGAAGTTGAAACTACTGAAAACGACACAAGTTCCGCCGATCTAGCAACACTAATCGCATCTTTCCGAACTGTTCCGTCACGAGACGCGTTACACTTTGGCACGGCAGCTCTGAATTCAGAGATTTAATAGATTGGTTTTAAAATATCGAAAAGGAGTACACTTTTCGACGAAGGATAGAACCAAGAAAAAGAAGGACTGGTCACTTTATTGATCACTCTTGCAATGAATATTTCAGTTGCTTAAGTAATGGGCAAACTGTCTCGCGCAATCTGTGCGCCGTAAAAATGATAAGTAAATTTTCAAGCACAACCTTTTTTGTGGAGTTGGATACGAATAGTTTCTGTGTACAATCGATTCTACAAACTTATTTTATGACTGCGTAAAAATGTTTATTTATTAAATCAGTTACGTACCTAATTAATCAAAATTTGAGTTTTTTAAAAATTGTGTAATGTTTACTTTTTGCGACATTTTTAATCAGTAATATTTTTATTCAGTATTTTATATAACATAAATATAATTTAATTTTAATTTGTAGACAATAAACAAATGTAAGGATCCCCTACAGCTGGTTAAACGGTATGCAAAGCGATGGCTAATTTGGTATTCAGTAGTGAAACCAAAGTGATTTTGAAGCAATGAACAAAATTAAACTTGTTTTTTCAATTTTATGGTGTCGGTAGATTACTCAGCAAGACCATTGTCTTGATTATATGAAGATTTAAAGATTCTCCTGTACCTTACGTTTCTGTTGCCAATCCTGTCCCAGTTGCAACGACAATTTGTTATTTTAAACAACAGACACTGGCGTGACTAAGTTGTATACGGACTTACGCATGTTTGTTGTTTCTTTACCGGTGCGGTTTCTTTCGCCATGAGCAACCGAACAGCCTGAAAATCGAAACATTTAACGAAGAGATGAAATCACGACGCTCAAATAAGCTATGGGCTTATCAGAAACCAATTGGCCTTATGACAGAATGGACCTTGGTATCTGCTTCCAAAGATTAGCGGCAGAACCAACTTTGGGATTTTTACTGCAGAATATGTTCGATTCGTTCGCTGAAGGTGTGCAAATTTTCTCATTCCTCTCGTGAGACATCTGTTAGATGCGATGCCTCAAAATATAGACATCATAGAACAGTTGCGCTTTTGTGCTCCAAATTTGGTTATGGATCCTGCAGGAGACTACAGTTTGACAAGCAGTTTTTCTCTGAACCTGGCAGGTAATGAACGTGACATACGTTAGTATGTTTTATATAAACGTAGAAAATTTAATTTATAAATTACGAATTATTTGATATTTTTAATTTCCAGTTAGCATCATCGACAAGTTCGAAATACAAAGGTGATCATTGGGCACGCTAAAGCTTAAAGACATAAGTTCTGAATTTTTGAATGCAGATGAGATTGACCCTGTAATGTTTAGGGGAAAAGTCAAGCTGCTGTCTAATGCTGGCGGGAAACTCTCTTCAAAGCATTGACAGAATTTCAACTCAGAGCCCTCACAATATCTGTGAGCAATTCTGTCTTAGAGCGGACTTTTAGTGTCATGAATTCTATGATAACTGTTTCGCAATAGAATGCAGCTTGATATGTTGCAATCGATTATGATCATTGCAATTCACACAAAGTGAATTAAAAATTAATATAAACGACGTGTATTAAAACACGATATTGTGCTTATTTTTATGGAAATCAAAGAATGATATTTTATTAAATATTTTAAATGCTGTTGCATTGGTTTCAAACCAACAACACGCATGTTTGAGCGTTTTAGCAACACCAAAATCGGAATCAGAAACACCGGAGATAAAACAGGCTAGCAATGAAAATCTAGTCGAAGCTGTCAGGTTACTAGTGGAGATGAACCCTGCCAATGAATCATGTGTTAAGTTTCGCTAAATATCACCACAAAACATTTCAATCTCAGAAATAAAATTACCTCATTTGAAAATAATTATTTTATCTCTTGCAATATTCCTCCCATCTACTGTAGTTATAAGAATAGTCACAACTAATTTTTATTTACTCGTATTAATATATAACATGGTTGAAAAAAGAATAAGTTTTTACATAAATTATTAATTACAATATGCACAGACAAAAAAATAAAACTAATCAAATAATCATCGAGTCACTTCCTCAAAAAAAAACCTCAATATATTTATGATTTTAATGCAAATTCAATTTTCCCTCTTGGAAATTCGAATTTGTCTTATTGAGCGGATTTACAGCCATCTAAAGTAGATGTTTGTACGAAGCCTCTGGCAACAATGATTATTGCATGTAATAACTTGAGAAATCAAATAAGTTTATAATATGTTTTCCAGTTCACTTCATTGTAATTCCTTCCCCAGCATTGTGTCCGAAATTCGCTGCGAAAACCTTTGAAAACACTACAGATGAACTAGAAAACCTGACGAATATTACCTTGCTATTATACCACACATATATGAAGTTTTACTTGTCAATTACTGTGTGACTTATTTTTTCTGACACTGAAGGATTTTTTGTCAACGTTAAAATGTATATTTAATAAAAATTAAGTAACTAATCTTTATTTTCTTGTTTTTAATATCATATTTTTTTCACAATTATAACGCTACTGAAGAATATAAAATAACAAATAAAAACGTCATAATTGTTTCCACTTCCTGGTTACTTTTCACAGCCAATTGATGACTGTTTTGTGGCAAACTATTTTTAAGTGCAATGTATCAAATACAATATTTTTTACATGCCACTAGTACTAGAATTTAAGTCGCCTTATGCTTTATTACTAATTCCATGTTATCTATTTAGTTCCAATAGAATGAAATTTGATCAGTAGATGTGTATGCAAAACAGCACAGGTCTTGGAATGGTTTCGTGTTGTGGCCTTCTTCTGTAGCTCTGAAAGAGGCCACAACACTATGGCCGAAACGTCAGCTCAATCGACTGAGACGCGGCTCAACCCAGACAGCCAAGTACACCATTCGAACAAGAGTTAGTTCATAGACAAAAATGTCGAAATTATCGACTATACTAATCAAGAGTAAAAAAATTAATGTGGTATAGCACTTAATTAAAAACTAGAGGTGTTACACTAGTGCGTAGTTTGTCTCATATGGTAATTCGCAGAAGTTACAAATTTACATTCAGTTTCTTGTTCTTTTGGATGTGTTTTGATACTGCATATTGAGATCTGGAGCTACAGATTTCGTGAAGTTAGTGAAAATAAAATGACAAATGCGAAATATCTTTATTACCCCCCCCCCGATAACAATTTATAACTGGGCAAATAATTTTATGGAGGGTGTAAAGTTCATGGATCCAAAATATAAAGATTTTACGAAAATTTGATTTTAATAAAATTTGAACGTTAATAATGGTAAAATAATATATTTGTATTGTAAAATATTCGCAAATGAACATTCTAAAATCAGTTTATCCCATCTCCTAAATATGTTACTCTTTGTTACTAACTCTTGTATATGTAATTTTTCCAGTTGTCTAAAGCTTGTTCGTCATTGCTGCAACGTGAAACCAAATACTCTTGCCACTTTTAAAATTCTCTCAACACGTCGTTCGGACCTTGAGTATTTATTGACCGCACTGCTGGGAAATGCGCAATGCTTCTTAAATGATGAGCTTCACGAGTAGAGGTGGGGAAGATTGATTGGACGATTCAACCGCACTTTCAATCATTGCAATCGGTTTAGTACCGATCACTTTTTAATTCTCCAATTGACCGTTCAATTTGGAGGTGCTGGTGAGTTGACGTTAGAGCGTAAGGTTCCACGAGACCAAAGATTCAAGCTCGTATCAAAAGACGCATGATATGAATATTCTACATAACATTTATGCAATGATTTAACTAGGAAAATACTTCTGAGCATATGGGATTATAGATTGCTTTACTGGTATAGCAGAGTATCAGACTGTTAAATTTTGTTCCTGGATTCATATTTGGTCGTGGTCTTTGTAGGGAGCGTGTAATTGCAAAAACCTAAGACAGAAGATATTTGTATTTCTAAGTGACCCAAATTCTAGTATTTTTAATAAACTTTGCACACCGCCGTTTTTTGAAAGGAAATTTAAGTACGTTATCACATGTTGCAGATTTGGGGTATGTAAAAGAACCCAATGGCGAAACGACTTATCTGCTCTAAACTCTAGAAAGATATTTATTATTTATGCAGGGTGGTTTATGCAACCTGGTGGAAGAGCACTACAATTTACGTATTACAATTAAGAGTATTAATACAGTATAACTTTAAATTATATAAAGACAATAATTATAGTACTGAAAAAATGATGTTATCTGACTCTCGCCAGATAAACCATTTCTAAAAGCATGCTGTCCCTGAAATAGCCATTCGTTTAGTGATCATTGTTGTCTAATGTAGCTAGTTATAAAATGTTCCATTAGCTTACATACAACTGATGTTAGACTTACCGGTCTATAATTGGCTAAAATAGTCAAAATAGCCATATTTTTGTTCCGTTAAGAATACTTTTCTCTGGTATATGTATGTCTAAGTGAACTAACACCGCTTTGTGGTCGCTTATGCCCTCAATGACGTCGCAAGATAAGAAAAACTCAGGCGCCCTAATTAGGAATGCATCTAGAAGCGCCTCTTGCCGAGTCGGTCTATCTACTGCCTGCGCTATTCCCCCTTCCCAGACGAGCCTGTTCACTAAATGATATACTTTTGTTTCGCTCACAGCGCCTTTCAAATTTGCGTCAGGAATATTTAAACCCCTAGCGATAACTATAGGATGTATATCAGCGTTTTTTATTTTCTCATAAATTGTTTCCAAAATCGCCGTATGTTCATTTGGTCACTTATAGCAAATAATTTCTAACACGTTCCCTGAATCACTAATTTCTATCCCCATTATCTCAAATTCTTTACTGACCCAATTTCTCGTTATATCTATTGCATCCTTAACACAAATAATATTCCTCACTTTAACTATTTTTTCCATCCTAAACGAGCTGTAATTCGGATGAAAAGTTTCAAAGTTAGCTATCTCTTCCGTTAGGCAAGATTCAGTTTCTATTCTTACGTCAGGATCAAAAGCAGTGATTAAATTCCAAAATTCGATTTCTTTACTTTTCATACTGGGACCGTTCAGCTGAAATATCCTAGTAAAGGCTTTTAAATGCATTGCCACCCTAAAAATGCCACTCTGGCAACCAACGACAACTCGTACTACAAAAAGGAAAGTTATCAAATTAATAGCTGCAATGCTCCATGGGTAAAAACTTACGTCATAAGAGTACTTAAAAAACACATTTGTCAGTTTATCACATTTTACACCTGTTCAGTGGACAGTAATTTTACAATATTTATAATACTTCTATTGTTCTGTTCAGTAATTCATGTAATGTCCTATTCCCATTTTTAAAGCCGAACAATGAGCCATTCCCATTCTCGTGTTGCTCAACTCATTTATTAAGAAACTCCTTGACAAACTCGTAGAACCGAAAAACAGCACCAAGTACTGAGTTAACCGAGGCACTGTGTGTATGTCGTGTGAGAAAAACCGGTAAATAAAAACAAATATTTACTTCATCTGATTCACTGCAGTTTAGCATTGGTGTCTTTCATTAAGTTGTTGAGAAAGTGATAGTATTGAGCCAGAGATTTAATTTTGTTTTGAATGACCATAATTGGCGTAACATGAAATGTGTATTCACGTTTATTACATTTAACAAAGGCAGTTAAATAGATTATACCCTGCATTCTCGTATCTAAATAACATAGCTACTTTTTGTATTGAAGAACGCATTGAATACGGAAACGTGTGTGGGTTCATTCAAGCATAATTGAGATACATGAAGTACGTGAAATAACACGTCAGTTGTGAAATACACAGTTACAAAATTATCGATAATGATTTGTATGAAATTCACAGTTGCAAAATTATCGATGCAATGGTTTGTATGCAACGAGAAATGACGCCAGGAAATTGAAGTAGCCGTTCTCTGCTGTGGAGAGCTAGTACAGGATGCCGCCAGTCCCTTTACCAAACGGGGGAATTAAAGCACAAAATGCAAATCAGATAAGTACGTTCAAGCAGTAAAACAAACAAAAACCTTAGTATGGGACAATAAAGTTAAGTTAAAGAAGGTAGAGGGACGGAAACACTTCCTTCTTCCTGGGGTGCCGCAGAACGATTCAGCGCGCCTGGGTAGGTCAGTACTTTGCGTACCGGCATCTCAACCTTTGGAGAGCGTGTTGCATCCCGGACCAGCATGTACAAATAACATAATTTGGAAAATGGATGGGAAGGGGGAACTATTACATCCAACCTATAAGCATAACACTTGTCCAGACCATATTACATGATAATTGATGTCACTTGATGAAAGAATTAGGAACATTTAAAGGAATGGTTCGAACTATTAGATAAAAGGTAAGTAGGGAGTGGTAAAACAGCAGTGGTTAGTAACAAGAGCAGAGCCTAGACTGGATATGAAATAAATGACAATTAAGTTCATCACTAATTAATTAAGTAAAATGATAAGTAAATCAGTGAATAAATAAGTATAGCGTCAAATAATTAAAGGAGAACTTTTTGTCCGAGAAATATGCGCAGTAGCGATGGCGAGGGCGATCTGTTGTGGTTCTGTTTGATTTCAGCGGCTGAGGCCAAAGACTGGAAGGAGAAGACGTCCTTCCGAGGAAATAAATAGTTCAGAAAAAGTTTGGGTAGATTAGCATGTTCTTTTCTTCGGCAGGTCTTTCCTCTATCGGTTTTTTCCCCCGAGCCGTAACTTCTGGCCTCTTTTCCGCGGCTTTGATGCGATGGAATGACAATTTGGGGTGTATGCCAGAATTCAAAAGGTAACATCGCGGTAGGATATAGATATTGTAATGGCTTAAATGCCTTCAGCCTAGCTACATAGTTAAAATGTAATGCAATTTTATATGTAATAATTACCTATTAAATAAAAACTAATAACAAAAATTGGCAAAATATCTCGCCAAATTCTAAGGCGATACCCACCCTAATAGAATGCTCAGAAAATTTGCTTCGACGATCACCGCCTTAAGAAATAAAGTTTACTGATACGTTCTGTAAGGCACTGAGTGTCGGTAAATATGAGAGTCAAAAATATACCGGCAGTACTAAGAGTCTACATGATGCCAAGTAAAATATTTTCAGTAAAATCAGTCAACATCTGGAGTAGATCAATGTATAAAATTGAATTCCCCGCCATTACAAGAAATACGTAAAAAAACAACTTAAACCGACCCTTCAAGATAGACACTTACGGACACACGGTTCTTGGGTGGTAATTACTAAACCTTATCTCATTCCAATGTATTGATTTTCGTACGACGAATTTGTCTTTCGAGAATTAAAAACAACATTATGTTAATACACATGTAGGATAAGCCCCTTCTTAAGTCCAGATTGATTTACTTCTCTATTAATAGATTATGAATATATTTCCTGTAAGAGGGTGGCTGTGTGGAGTGTGGATGGGTGAGAGGGACATGTCTTGAAGTTACGAGGGTTTCAATCGACCTTCTGGAAATACTGATTTAATGTAAAGGATGCTGTTCATCATAAGTTTAAAATTGAATCACGGGGAGTTTTTTTAAATTGAAGAAATTGTCGACCAGTTTCTTTCTTGTATTGGTAAATGGTGTCATGTCCAATTGTAGGGGGATTTTCTGATTTGGGAAGAATCATAGCATATTCAGTTTTCGTGTGAGAAACGATTAATTTTCTGGATGTGTGTATGTAGGTGATGCTTTCCCTGCCAACTCACTCGTATCAGACAGCGCTCACAATTACTCAGAGGGTACCTACGTTTAAAATTGTCAATCAAAGTGGAATTTAAAGAGTATAATATGAGATCTCAGAAGATTTTCTTGAGGTTATACTATTTGCCTACCACTCATCTTACCATTGCTCCCTTATGTCATATCATATAATAATTACCAATCCATCATAATTGATCTGTGAATTTTAGACCCCATAAACAGTACAAATAGGCAGGCAAAAGCAAAAAGAAAAATTATACAAAAGGCATTTAAATGGGCCTAAAAGTTCTAATATATCGTGAGTATTTCCATAATAAATAACAATTTGTTACTCACCAGTATAATATATAATATATATCTATATATTATATATAATATATATATCTATATATTATATATAATATATATAACACTTAACTCTTGAGTCTAACGGCCTCATTTAAACATTTTTCGCACTGTATCAATAAGATACAGAATGAGATCTTATTGAAAATTCTATTACATTTTTGCTGGTCCGGCGCTTCTCGATATTACTCCATCTACAAAGAGACGTACAGAATCTGCAACTAAATGTGTATGAAGGGGAGGGCGAGAAAGAGAGCGAGAGAGATAGAAAGGGAGAGGTGGAGATCCGAAGAGAGAGGGACAGACAGAGAGAGACGAGAGAATAAGAGGCGAAGACAGAGGGGGAGACGAAGAGAGAGGGAGGGACGGAGGGGGAGAGAGAGTAAGAGTCAGCTAGTGTATGTATATATATATATATATATATATATATATATACGTATAACATAGTCGAGTTAGTTGCAGAACTTATAACTCAAGAATGGCTGGACGAATTTTAATTTTTCCTAATTTGTTGGATTCATCTATTCTAACTATTAAAATATCGAAAAAAACCCTAGATTATTCTGTAGAAGAAAACAAAATATTCATGTCAAATTCAATCCACAACACACTCAGCAGGATTCTTAGATTTTGTAATCTAGAGGATGAGATCTTTTTGATCTTTCTATTTTATTTTTGCGGATCCGACACTTCTCGATATTACCCCACCTCCTCGGAGATATGCAAAACATGCAACTAAAGGTGTACGATTCGCACAGAGAAATAGTGGCATAGTTTATTAAGAATCAAGAAGAAGAGGAAAAGTGCACCTCGAAACTTGGAGAGACAGTAATGCTTCAAAAAGTTTAATTAATACACTTCAAATAAATTTCCAAATCCAAATTATTGCTTCTTATTAACCTTTCGGTTTTCAAACGTATAATATATGACTGTCTAAGGTAAAACTGGACAAAGAAATCTAATTAAAACCCAAAACCAGAAGATAGTGGAAGATACTGAATATAATTATAATGTGCTGATGATTTTATTTTTTAGCCTTACAAATTCGTACAGTTTTGTACTGATTTCTCGAAAGAAAATCAAATTTCAACGTTTGCCACTTTATTAGGGTTTTACCTTGTTATTGATTTTATACTTGATCCAGAATCCTTGCGGACATCGTAGAGTAAGCGAATCTAATTTCTGTCCTCAGAAAGAAATTCAAGACGATGCCATTTGCAGGAAAAGTGCTCGAGATGGAGTTCCAGTGTGCAAGCAATGTTCTGTTTATTGAATTTAGGAAATACGATAAATTTTCGTGGTATTGTCAAATATTCGAGAACATGGCTGAAGCAATTCAATTCGAAGGTTTTGCCCGAGTTTCAAATGTTATTGATTAAAAAACGTCTTCAATTACCTTACCGCTCAATCACAAGACTTCGTAAGGCACATAAATTTGTAACAAACGTTACAGACTGCAAATAAATTACTCCGCGAACTTTTCTGCTGAAGGTATTTATGTCGAACTGCTGTAACGGTATTGGGGAATGTTAAGAATTAGATTTTTGCGAAAAGTGACTTTGTGGCTTCACATTTTGTATCGTACATTTGTCGTTCATATTTACTGAAACCTCAACTCTTTAGTTGCGTCAGAAGCTAACTGACAAACTTCGATCAAAGTCTAGATATTAACATTTAGGTTTGATTGATTTAGTGTACAAATTTCAACAAGACTAACACAAGTTCAAAATGTCAGAAATATGGCTCGGATATATCACACCAAAAATGTTACAAATGTGTAAGCATTTATGATCTAAATAATGCGAAAATATAACCATAAATATAACTTTGACATTTTTTATTGCATCTTTGAAACTTTCAAAATCATTCCGCTTATTAAATAACTATTGTATTGAAAATACGCTTACACAATTTAAAATCCAGTACATTCACAATTAATCTCTTCTCTTTTGGCACCTCAAGAAGACCATTCTACTTGCTAAAGTTATTTACAGAAACGGTTGACCTTTGCACAAAACCTGATAGAACTAATTCAACTCTTCCTTTGAACCTGGTGCTTCCTATGCTTTATTTTTCTTCTACATAGCTTACCCTCTTAATTAATATACATATATTTACAGGAAACACAGACAACAATGAGATAAAATCGTAAAAAATCATAAATCAATTGAGAGACCAAATCTCTCTCGAACGACTGCAAGCTAATATGCAAATATGGAATCAAAAAGATAAATATATGAAAAAAATACAAAAATTCCTAGAAAAATATGACTATAACATACAACATTACGGATAATGACAAACAGGCTTAAAAAATCCAAAATATGAATATATATGACACGTGAAAATTGCATAATTTTAGTCCATGTAATTAAAAACATGCTTAACTTATATTTTCCATAGACATAACATAAAGGAAAATAATATGAGATGTCATAAACATCCGGGCCTACTAAAATAAGGCATTAATTCAATAATTCAATTCAATAGTAATGAATCTAGATGCACTTATAATAGAAGTATCACATGACATTATAATAAGCGTTTGGAATCCGAAGCCTTTAGGTACAGTTTGATAGCCAATCGAATATTTTAATAAGATGTTGCGATAAGACTACCTTGCAATGTACTATTCACTTTGTAAAAAAATCCATGTCCGGTCATTCTCGTTTAAAGTCGACTATTAATTCTGGAAATGATAACAGGTTGATGTTAATATTAACTCCTGGGCGAATATAGTTATTAGAACTCTTTTGTTGTAATAATTCATATTACGAACCTTATTTTAGTCTTGTAAAGTTTACTTGACATAATTAAAGAGAAGAAAATCACATTATAAATACGTTAACGTACGTCAACGTACATGTACGTTAACCAGAAAAGCCTGCATGTGCATTAATGGGTGTTTAGGTACGTCGGTTCATCCTCCCACTCACCCTAATATTAAAATTATCTCTCGACTAGTCATTTTTTTATCTTATAGCTCCAATCTCTATACAAACTTTGCTTCATCTTCAGCATTTATTTGGAAATGCACAGTCATAAAACATGAACCGAATTAAGCACAGTTTCATTGCCTGGTTCGTTTGCGGGAGGAGAGGCAGAAAATTATTTTGTAGATGCTATCTTCCATTTTTAATTAAACCTGGAAACTGGAGGGTCAATTTTTTAACGCGAGTAAATCTAATTTGAAGCGCACCTGCTTCCCCCATCAATTCATTGAGCCGCGATGAAAACTCCGCTGATCAGATTTGCGTGCGGATTGAATGAGGGAATTTAATTACCATGTTTCCACGGTACTTTTTGTGACGGATATTATCGTGTTATTGGTTTCATTGACTTTCTTCTGCGATATGAGTTTGTCAAATCTGTGTCTTCCGTTAATTACGTTTGAAATTGGAATGAATGATAAATAGGCGAAACCGCAGTGATAAAACATTTTCGATACGATTTTATCAATTAATATTTAGAAACATAAAAGAAAAAATCAATGCGGATATATAATATGAAATGATAAAGCGATAAATGAAATACTATAAGTGTCTTACCAACCAATAAATATGAGAATGAAAGCGTCACCTCATCTCTTGAACTGGTGACCAATTGTTTTTGTATTTTTCCGTTGCTGCTAGTCATCTTGTTCTGTTTATACACTTTGAATGCTAACGTCTGTTGTGTCATTATTTTGTTCAAGAAATACGATTTTTTTTCAAAAATATGCATCGCAATATTATATTTCTAATGATTTATTAACTTTTAACATTTCGTGTTTAATCTAAACTGTCTGTTTTCAAAAGTCAGAATTCCTTTACCACTAATTAAGCATTGGTTAAATGAGTCTATTGAAAGATAGATCAGTAGTGAACTTGCAATTAATTGAAAAATATATTTTGTCACCATATTAATGTGTAAATGAGTTGTGAAAATTTAGTAAATATAACTAAGTTTTAATTCGTTAAAATGTGGTAGTTATTTTCTAAATGAAATGTTCTAAGAGGAATTTCGAAGTGCTTTGTTTTCCCTTTGAAAGAAAAATATTCATAGATCAGTGTTTAGAGAAAAACAAAATAATGAAGTCTCAACGTAGTAAAACATTGAGATGTTCGTCTTTGTCTAAGAGGCATTGGCCTACGTAACGATTATGATCCTAACATGACCAATCGCTTTGCCGGCATAGACGCTGCTTTACAGAGGCAGAGAGCAAAATATTTTTTCAGTGCAGCGGCTTGCGGTGTTTTATAGTTAATTTTGAGTGAATCATGGAGATATAAAATTATTTGACATTATTCATGACTTTATTGTTTCATTGCTACACAAATATTTTGAGCCAATCAGACACGAATTATCCGACAAACCCTTCAAAATAAAAGGAAGAGTTAATCGAATCCTGTGACAGAACTTTGTGTCATATTGAGAGCGGCATCGAACAGCCTTTTTTCTCTGGAAAAGGCGGGAACCAGCACTTAAGATGTCAAAGCGAGAAATCGACAGAGTGCAACTGGGATGATTAGTGGCGTAGACGGCCGAGAGCTTCTTCTCTTCGCCTATGATTGATGGAATCTAATGGACTATGTGAGCAGGAAGAGGCAACGCGTCCGGGGGCGATCACGGGTGACGTCGCCCGATGATAGATGGCACCACCCGGCAGGCGCTGTTGCATCGCGCACCTCCTGTCGCTCGCGGCCAACAGATGCGCCCCTTCAGCGAGATGCAACCCGCACGCCGTCGATGTGTTGCGGGAGTGTGCTGCAGATAAAAGCAGGGGGGTTGATCGTTGTAAGAGTTATTCCTAGAAGTAGGAGCGGGACACCTCCCTCTTTTCGTGTTCGCACATGAATAATATCAATACGTATGTAGAGCAAATATATTGCTGATCCACACCACTATAGGAATGAGTCTTCAATCAAACAAAAAGTTTACCAGAATATTTACAGACAACGTCAACGGGGAAATCGTTGAAAATTACTTACTGCAGTAATGTTCTTTACAAAAAACGCATGTGTTTACCATATTGCATTTTATTCCGCATAGCTAATCAAACTGCTCACTGAACGATAATTTTTCCCATTCCACCACTTCTGTGCAAATAGATGTATCCCTTTCAATGGTAATAAACACGAAGGTATTTCAGTATTGCAAGATTACTTCTGCAATCAACGGTGGGAAATTGATGGCAAAATAACTTAATTTTATAGTCATTAAATCTACATTGACTTGCCATAAACACCTTACAAATTAAGTTTACAAAATCCACACTTGCTAACAGGAAGATCAGTAAATATCATAAATATGTCTAACATAATGTGCCGTTTCAATACTATGATCGAATTCACAAACTGATATAAGTATATCTGTGATTATACGATATTTGTGACATCCAATCCTAAGATCTACGCATTAATAAATGTAAATTTCCTTTCAATACCTGTCCCCATCATTTCAGTTCTTTCAAGTGGCATACAATGCACTCACAAAATGTGTTCGATGAAAGTATATTACAAAAACCACTGCTAATTACCTGGTGTGATTTCTGACACCTTTTCTGACACCACAATTTTTGACACTTTTCAAACAAAGAGAAAAAATATTTTATCAGCAATTGACTCCAAGCCAAGATTATAGAGAATAGTGGGTGAGGATACGTTTTGCGGCTTAGTGCCTTATACAACTGTCCCACGTCTAGTTGAATTGGTGATTTTGAACGGATTGATAAATAGGAATGTATCGTCTCGCCACCTCAACCTCAAAAGGCAATAACAGAACTTAATTGTAATCTGTGGACTTAATTCTAATTAGATCTCAAAAGCTTATATGCCAAATTTATGCGTGACACATCAATTCAAACATCATGGAAAAGTCACCTTTCTTGTATCAGATACTCCCAATACTGATATTACCAGGAAAACCTTAACCTCAATTTTTTCGAAAAAAAATATTTTTTTTCTTCTACGTACTACGAAACCCCAAGAAAAAGTCAAACTGAAGGGCAAACCTCACTTGTGCATCTCGCAGAAACGTACTACTGGCACTTTCAAATGCGCCCGTCCGTTCTTCAACAACTTCCTCTTTAATTGCAAGGCGCTTCTCCCAGAAGTCGCCGTGTCGGCCGATGTGATTGGCGGATAATGCTGAATTGAGCGCGTCAGCCGGCGACTGCAATCACCCCTGACAGATCGCGTGCTTTGCAGCCACGCTACACCGCCTTGTGTGCTTTCTACCCATGCGTTGTAATGGTGATTAAATAATTAGTAAATTGCAGAAAATCGTATTACACGTTCCTGGAACTGAGAGAACTAGAAAGAGCACTTCACGTACTTCGTGCATTCAAAGATGATCTCAGTAAGTGGAATCTCATTTACTGATTTCGGAGCATCAATTACATAAATTGGTTGTCTGTAAAGTGTTATACATGTCATATTCTGAGAGGTAGCGGCTTTTCCACGCCACTGTGTTGAACCGGCTCAGCCGGGACAAGCTCAAAGCCCTCAACTGGACTCCCGAGAAAGTATTTAGTGTTGCAGAGCGGGTGAACTAGAATAGCCATTAGTCCCATAGAGCAAATGATCTCCCTGGAAATGTCGCTATTCCCCAGCACGCGCTGGAATGTGAAATTTGCCACCCGCCTTCACATCAGCTTGTAGGAGTTTTCTTTAATTACACAGAGACGGGTACCTCTCCATCCGAAAAAAATCTCTAAGTTCCCGACAAGAACAGTAGTGTAGTGCGAGTGAGAGTGTGAGCCATATGTGATTACGAATCAGTGGTGTGAGGGAATGAGCACGAGAAAGAAAAAATCGTGCGTGATGTACAACTCCTTTGTTACGGTCCTGCTATGGCATTTGCGTGATGTTGATCGGTGAATTCAAGGAAAATACCCATCAGTTGGCAAAAGACCAAGCAGCTGGCCAAAATAATTCACATTTAGTTATACTTTGTAGACGTTCTGAGAAAGTTAAGAGATGTGATTTCATTCTAATACACCAAAATATTTACAAGTGCTGATGATGAATTATTAGAGTAAAACGTTACGTAATTTAAAGACAGACTAATTAGTTTATTGCGTGCTTCATAAATATATGAAACTACGAATTTTATTTGTGATTTCTGCAGGCTTTTTTATTTCCATTATTTCCATACCACTGTTGCAACAGATCTTTATGTTACTTAAAGTGAAGAGCATTATCTTTTTCTGGGGAGGTGGCGATGATTCCTCGCCCTGTGGATGGCAATATCCGGTACCGACCTACCGTCGACCAGCGGCGTTTTTCCCAACCAGCTATCTTCCACCAGCAGGGAACCGCCCCATCTGGGACACGCTCTAAACTTCCGACTGGTCTCCAGGCAAGTGTGGTAGTGTATTGCATGTTAGTATAAGCTTTTGAAAGTAAGGGATGAGGATAGGACCATGGTAGAGGAAGGAAAGATCGCGCGCGATCCGTGGCTGGGTGGAAAGGGAATTGCTCCGACATTCGCCGGGTGCACGAGTGTGGCAATATATTCCATGCAAATGTGTGTGTGTGTGTGTGTGTGTGTGTGTGTGTGTGTACGCAGAAAGGGTAGAATTGGGAAGATGAGAAAAAGATGGCGCCCGATGTGTTGCCCGTTTTTTAGGATACTTCAACGGCATTCGCCGGTTTTTCATCAGACATATACCCACTCGAGCATCTCGCAGCTAGAATTATCATCCAGACAATGTGTTAATAGCTGGTGTCGACAATCAGTCACCGTCGGGACTCAAACTTCAGGACCTTCCTGTCCGAATTGCTGCGGAGACACCTGTAATCTTGGCTTTGAACTAACACGGACGGTTTTCATCGCAGGTTCCTAGTAGTGGAGGAACGAGGCAGCGATGCCATCCGCTTCAAACGTATGCATTGTCTGTGCAAAATCACACGCATAACTTGATGAGACACGCCCAGTGCAGCTGGTCGTTTATTTTTATTTGCTCCTTTCTGTCGGCTGAAGCAACGCGGAGTTGTGCAATTTTTGTCAATTTGACTGACAAGACGTCGTAAGTGACAAGTGATTCAAAATGCATGCTACTAGTTAGACCCGGACAAACAATTTGCTGTGTAAATTGCTGATTTAAAAATGAAATGGCTTCATACAGGAATCCAGCTTTAAACAACCCCACATCCTAAACCGTGCGTTGCAGCTTTAAAAGCTTAATACTGTGCTTAAAGATTAAAAATTTCACACCAGACCAAAAACATCGATTTTATTTTAATAAGGATTTCTAGACGATAACCC
The DNA here is from genome assembly GCA_017312745.1 of Gryllus bimaculatus. Classification (NCBI taxonomy): domain Eukaryota; kingdom Metazoa; phylum Arthropoda; class Insecta; order Orthoptera; family Gryllidae; genus Gryllus; species Gryllus bimaculatus. The sequence goes on from BOPP01000132.1 coordinate 1,383,266, forward strand.
CCGGGGCTAAAAAATGCACCTTTTTGGACCCATTCGGTTTTCGCTGGTTTCTCTAGTAGACCGATTCCAGCCAACTTTCTTTGTCTCTCAACATCGTCGCGAAACATTCTCTAATGCCTGTTGGTGCAAATCAGGTCGCCTGCCTAAGCTTCCTCGTCATATGCTGACCCATGCTACTGAACATGAGCATACAGAAGAGCTAACTTCCCCCAATATAAACACACGTATAAATTCTCTCATCTTTTAACATTTCATAACACACTTAAGTCGTGTCTCGAAGGGGATACGAAAATTTGATTTTAAAGGCGTGGAGCAAGTTTTGTGCAATAGTATCGCATTATGTAGTGTCATGACTGTGCTGGTTTCATCTGGTGCAGCTGACTCTCTTATATCAAAATCTGTAAGCGTTTAGGGTTTTTTTCTTTTGATGCAGATCTGGGAGCAATTCACTTAGCAGCCGCATATTTTTGAGTTTTGGCCCGACGTTCTCTTATATATGATTAAAAACCTCTTTTTCCTCCACGAATACATACAGAAGGAATTTTGCGTAATAGCGTCGAATTTTTGGAACATAGCTACGTACGCCCAACTCTATTCATTTGCGGATACAACACTTAGGTAATCATAATTCGTTGAAAAATACGGTGCAGAGATTTATCGAAAACCCGCAATAATCCATTATCCTCACGAACTCTCTTAGGTCTAATTTCCCAACGCGGCGCAGCGGCGAGCCGGCTTGAATACAAATCGCGTGCCCACCCCGCAACCCAACAGATGCGTCGGCGCCTAATTTCCTGATGAGCTCCCCGCGCTTTGATCAGGGCCTGAAGGTGCGCGAGTTCTGCGGAAAGCTCTCATTCGTCTTGTTCATTTCAGTTTTCCGCCTCCGCGTCCCACACCTCACCCCACCCCAAACCCCCCTCTCGCGCACATCCATCAGCGTCGCGTTGAGCGATGGGCACCGCCCCCTAGATTGCGCCCCGCCCCCGCACCGCCCA
>BOPP01000132.1:1384592-1402550 GCA_017312745.1 Gryllus bimaculatus
GCCCCCACTCCGCCCCGCGCCGCGCTCCGCCCCCGCTCCGCGAGGCAGGAAATGCACCTCCTTGGACCCATTCTTCTTCCGCGAATTTCTTCAGTCGGGCGAGCGCAGACGACTCTCTCCGTCTCTCGACGCCGTCGCGCAAACTTTCTCTAATGCCTGTCAGTGCAAATGAGCTCGCCTGCCTCTGCTTCGTCAGAGAGTAAGCCGTGAGTTGTGTTGGGATATATTTTATTGTGACTCTCGGTGAAGAGCCGTCGTTAAAGAAGAGAGGTCGAACTAGGTTTTTTTAAAATTTATACACGAAAAAAGAACGGTTGGAGTATACCAGATCCGTGATACTGTAATAGGGACCTTATTTATTCACATCGAAAACAGTTAAAACTGTGCGACATGCTTTGGGGAGTAGCTAATTTGAAGTTACATTTATCCTTGTTACAGGATCATGGATCTGGTATATTTTGCAACGTTTTTTTTTTCGGTGTATCATTGTGATGAAATATCTTAACATTCTTCTACAGTTCACTTGTTTAGTCGACCGCTCTATAACTAGCTACCTCCTTCTAGAGTTATGGAAACTTTCTCTAAGATCTGTCAGCAAATAACCTGGTCTTACTGTTTCTTCAGAAAGAAATCTTTGATGAGTGTTGAGATATATTTTATCTGATATTGAGTAGAAAGACACATTCAAAGTACCAAGATGTATGACTATTTTGACAACTCATATCATTACGTAGTGTTTATTCACTTGTTTCTTTATTGGGCCGCGCCCCACCGACTCTCGCTGTCTTCAACAATTCCGTGCAGTGTTCGGCTAATGCGTAGCAATACAAATCAGGTTTCGAGTCTAGGAAACGTTGAAGATTAACCAAGAATTACGTTGGAGTATGTTTTCCTGGAATTTTGGAAAGAAAAATTCTTTCGAATTAATCGAGTTTTTCAGGTGTATATCAGCAATCCACATCTTTACCAAATATATCGTTGCAGTCTTCCTCTCATATTGTTTGTCACAGTCGCTCGAGAATATCTAATGTCGGGAAAACTTCATATATGTGCGAAGTACATCTGCATGATTCGTCTGAGATTACACCAAGAGGTGTTTGAACATGCATTAAAATATGCAGTGGAGAAAGTCTTTGAGTCCCGATTTACGGGCGTCTTTTTGACGAAATCTATCAGACATTTGAAAAAGTGCGCACGCGCAGAGCGATTCTACCACTCAAGACGCCGCAGTGCGCATGCGCGCATGTGCTCATTTGCTTAACTCGGAAATAGTTCGTTAAAAGGAAGTATGTAAATTGGATCAACGATAGTGTACGTCAGTATTTTAAACGTTCCCATCGCCTCAAAATATCAAATCAGTACAATTATATATCACTCTTTTAATGATCCGTGCTTGCCTTGTCATATATAATTATTTGATCATCAGAGATCTCTCATTAAATTAGATATTTCAAGAAAGCTTGTGCGCATATTTACACTGAATACGAGTCACGCATTCTCTGATTGTTGTATAAGTGGATTCACTAATGACTGACGTACAAATTAGCCAAAAGTTCTATTAATTCTATAGAGAATTTTGCTGGTGTTTTAGTAGAGAGCATTTAAAGTGAATGGATGAAATATAATTGAGCTTCAGTAATTCTAGCTGTATAATGTTTATTATACAGTTTTATATAAAATAACATCATTTTCATATAGAAAGACCCTAAAATAAAATTATTATTACTTCTTTAAGATAAAATGAATACTTATTAGTGGTTTCTCTGGAACAAGTATACATAACACGTGTACAAACACATCTCAATCACGAAACCTTCTGGAACTGCAAAGCTTGATTATTTGTTAAACACTACTTTGTCAAAATATATTTGTTCTCTTCACCGCTAACTAAACTCATTACTTACGTTGATAATAGGCTCTCGGAATAATGTCTATAACACATTATCTGGGATGATTTATTTAGACTGAAAGAAGTTAAATGAAGTACAGAGAACAATATTCGAAAGTAAGAAACATCACAAGTTACCATATGACATAAATATATTGTTGCCTAGCCGCAAAAACGTAATTACGTTCCAAACTTATCGCCCTTAGATGAAAAGGTTTGTAGGGATTTGCGGTTCACGTAATTTGATATTAACGTCAACCTGTCACTGCAATAACGGAGCCTAGCAGTGATGTGTGCTCTCATTGAAAGTTCCTAGTGCGAAAACAAAAGACAAAAGCCCTTTCAACGTAGTTCACGCTAGAGCATGGAAAGTGGCATTATCCTACATTTTTTATCATGAATGTCATCCAGGTCAAGGCTCTTCACCCAAAAAAAACAAGCCCTTTGTGTTATAAAGCTTGTGAAACTTTACGCCTTATGAAATTAAGGAAGAAATTAATGTGGCAAGAAAGTCTCCTGAGGGTTGAGAAGCTTAATTACGACTAGCAAATATAAGAAAGTTAATAAGAATTTATTACTTTATGTTCTTGCATTATTCGCAAAGACCTTACCCAATATTATTACCTCACATTTCATCATCTGTAGAAACATTATAAACAACAGAATTGTTTGTATTCAAATTCCCTCAAATTTCTGTTTGAATATTATAATTTTCAACATTACATACAAAAGATTCCTCTCCTTTTTATCAAACATCAATTATTATTACTCCCAAAGTACCCCCCTTTTTTCTAAATAATTAATAACTTTTTACTTTCTCGTCTTAGTACGTTTACATAGTGAAGAGAAAGTATAGTAAACATGCCTTATAAAACTGTGATTTTCCACCAGAAAGACTCATTTTGTCGGACCCTAGCAACAAAAAAGTGGATAACTCTTATTCCAACATGCAGCAAGTTACTTCCTCTAAAACGTTATGCAGTTAGAATTTACGTTTTATAGGTCTTTATAACTGAGAAATCAATTGATGAAAAAGTTGATATTCCCAATCGATGTGAACGAACTCAAGACCTTGAGAATTTCACGGGTATATTTTGATAATTGAGATTTCTTTGCAGGAAGCATTAAGTTTTCGCGGATGGCTCCTTATTCTTTAATAACTTACGTTGTTTCGCATCATTGCAACGTGATGTTTCTGGTTTTGAAACGCCACAAGATATATCTGAAGAGTCCAGCATTAACCTGTTTTCAGTATTCATACGGTTTTGATATTAAACATTACCCTTTCGTTTTCATTCGGTCCCATCTTATTTTAATGTTATAACGTCACCTAATGGTGGATCTGAATATACAGGAACAGGAAATGACAATCGAAAACAGGTCAAGTTCAGTTATATCTCTTATTCTGTACCTAAAGGCAAAAGAACTGTATAACCTCTATACCACGATTAACACTAACCACTATAGTCCCGCTTCAATGATATTATCGTTCAGTTAATAAACGAAAGAAAAACGAACGATTCTGCAGCTTGATTGTATTCTATGACGATGATCTCACATGTTCATTGAGAACTCAGGTTAATGGGGATAATAGTTCCACTGAAAGCAGTTGAACACCACTTCTGAGTACCAAAGGGATTCGAGATCCCAGAGATGAACACTTACGTGTGTTGAAACTTACGTGTGGCGACGCCCTCCCCCAACTTGGAGCTACCAGCTTTCAGGTTGGTTTCGTGAGTTGCACACTTTGCATCTCAAGAACAGGATGAACCCCTACTCAGTTGCCACTGAGTCAAGGGTTCTTGCCGCTTCAAAACCGGATACAATGGAAACCACTCGGATGGTTCCGGGGCTCAGAGAGTAACGCCCCACTCCGTAACATCCTCGACATAACTGCACAAAATTGACTTTCAAACGATACTAATTCCAACGTGCCGACGATCTTGACATCAAATGTGATAGAAGGTGGAGGATGGAATTTCCACCAGGGTAAAAATGAAGGCAACATGCCAATATGCCAACTCATGGATAGCAATCAAGTGGGGGGCGCCATGCTTCCCACTGACAATACCTCGACACTAACGCTATGGGTAGCCACAATGAAAGTCAGGGAGTTTTCAGTCCTCGCTAGTGTCGGGAAGATGCCATCCTTCCTGCAGAGCTTCTCCTGTCAATTTTTTGATCCTCATCCCCACCCGAGAAGAATCAATTTAATAGGTTGGTGGTGATGATATTATTTGAATGAAGACAGAGCAATGGTGAAATGAGAGGCAAGGAATATTGAAGAATCCCACAAGAATCTGCAACAAGCCATTTTATTTCCACAAATTCCACTAGTTTAATTCGGGATTTGACTATCAGTTGTACCCAGAAGCAAAAAATGAGCGGTATAACCACTACACCGCGGTTCGCCCTGACTCATACGCCCAACAATGTTATCGTTTCGTCAATAAACAAAAAATTGATGTTGATGATTCATTTCTACGATGATTGTCTCATGTTATAAATGAGCACTCGTGTAAATTTAATTAACAGTCCCAAGTAGTTAAAATTTTAATCAGGATCTGTGAGTCAATGTTACAAAAAGACACAATTAATAGAAATTCTGTTACACAAAAATTATGAAATGATATTTTCTTCTATAAATTACGAGAGCAAATTCAAACCTTCGCAGTCTAAGTTTAAGAGTTAGTGACTAATACATTTCAATTCTTTCCTCATCTATGCATTACTTAGTTTAATAATCTTATATCTTACTCCCGTACCATCTCAACTGCTTTTGCGAACTACTAGTGAAACATACACTTCCGTATGAAAACTTCTACTTATAATTAAAAATTTAGAACACTCATTTTCTTACTCAAAAATGTGATTTTCAAACACTGTAGTTTAAATCCTTTCCTATCGAATGCATTCAGTATACCATGACTCTAATGAATTGAATTAAATTATGTGTCTAATTTAATTAAATGATGAAACCATTAAGTTGAACTTTTAAAATTGGAAGAAGGATCTTCGGATGTACGTCCCATTGATTTTGAAGTAACTTATTAAAGTCATTCCCAGTCTGGAAAGACAGAGTTTGGTCCACCATTTCTGAAAATTCGATGACAAGTTCAAAAGTTACTAGTCATCAGGAAAAGTGTTTGAAAATAACTGTATCGATATTGCCTTCTAACTGGCGAGGAGAATATACGTTACCCGTGTGATGAAATTTCTACAAAAGAAATGTGAAAATCATATTTCTGGAGAGACTGCACTTCATATATATTTTTAGTTATAGTCTCAGTGTTTATTATTGACAATATTGTTTATTCATATTGTTACGTATTTTACTTGAACAACGTTTTAATACTGTATGGCCTGTTCTTATGATTCTGCAAAGGCAATAGAAGTAACATTACCATAATAAACGAACGTTTAAAAATACATTCGTAAGTGCAAACAACGTTTGTTTGAGACAATAGGTTAGGACAGTAAATTAACAGTTCTATCCTATATTGATCTTTTATTATACCATCTTTTATTACTAAGGTTGGGGACCACAAATTTTGTTATTATTGATATTTTTATGATTACTAATAAATAATTGATTCAAATGAATTCATTTAAACAAAAAAATCTTTCTCGCATCAATATTTCTATTTAATGACGAAACCTACTTCACATTTACGCCAAATTTACGTCAAATTAAGGTACAAATTTACGTCAAATTAAGGTTAAAGTATTTTTATAACCTCGTTATATGCACAGTATATTATACAAAGACTTAAATTGCTGCAAATATTTCCAAAATATATTCTGTTTGTTCAGTTTTCGTACTGTCAGTCTTATTTACAGCCAAATCAGCTATAATAATTCCAGTTATAAACAATATAGGTCATTTTCAAGTTCTCACAAACATTTAAACGTATACAAAAAACAATAAATAAAGGCCTTCTGAGCTCTCCTTGGAAAGGTAAGAATAATATACTATTTACTTTCTCGTTATGAAAGAACTGTAATCGTGAAAATATCGGTATCTCTGTATATTCACGGAAATACACATTTTGCGAAGTTTTTGCAGCGTAAAAGTTTCTAGTGAAGATATCTGCCTCTGAAACTCTAACTGATTGTTTTTCCTTGTGTGTTTTTTGAAAATGAATTTTATGATATCGATCTTTTTCATCGTAATATCACGTAAGTTTGAAAATATTATTTTTAAAGTTATGTGACATAATGTCTGAAGATTATTTTCAAAATTTCACAATTTTCAGAAATCCTACTACATTATTATAATAGGATGACGAATCTGAAAAATATATTAGTATAACTCAGCTTCCATTTTGGTATCACTTTCAGAGTTTCCATACTTGGTTAAAATAATTTTGCTCAATAAAAATATGTTTAAACACTTAATGCAAGTATGCTGGTAACGTGTCATGTGTCATTTTTTTTATTATTCGATCAAAATACAGGTTTCGTTTTTAAAAGAAAGAATTAGCTTTGTAGTTTTTAACAACTTTTTCAATTTCTTTTTTTAATATTATTCCATACTGTTTTAAAATGTATTACAATAATTTCTCATTTAACGAGGATTCCTGTGACACACAGAAAACACGAATTTATTATAAAAGAGTAAGACATAGGAATAACAAATAAACGTGATGGATACACTTCATAATTCTCTTCTTGCCGCATTTCCGTGACAAATGGCGTTTACCTTCAACCCTCGCTGACGTGCCGTAAGAAGTTTCACATCAACAAGTCACATCGCCTGCCTCTCTTGTCGCCTCCGCGCGTCCGCTTTAAAGAGGTTCGCGACCTTCCTCCCTGGAAATTTGAGAGCAGAGCTGACAAACGCCGAACGGCGCGTCTTAAAGCTGCGGGGGCTCCCCATTCAATCCGCTCGAAATCAGCCCTTTCGCGCCACTTAGCTTAACGTCCGCCCCCGCCTCACCCCCCACCCACCCCCGTAGCGTCACCGCTCGTGAGTGAAGAGATACTTCTGCTCAGGTGCAGGGGAGGATGTAATGCGAAATTGCTCCGGATCCTCAAAATATTGAACGCGCTTTGGCAGAAATTGGGGATCGTAGCTTCTCTACATTGTGCTTGTATAAACGCAGAGCGAGGGTATGTTTAAGCGTTAGTGGCATAACCGACACAAAACACACTTAACGAATGATTTTTCCATCTCATATCAAAACACTTATCAGAACTTTTTTAAATTATAGTGGAATAATGCAAATAGAAATATTACTACTTTATGACATTCTGCATGCAAATGTATTGATCTGTTATATTCATTACATCCCTGTAATCTGTTGGGTACTCCGTCATTTTCTTCTAATACAAACAAATTTATTTAATTGATAAGATAACCTTAAGTAATTAACAGCTAAGGGTTCACTCCTATTACAATTTCCGTAGTAATTACACTTGAAATGAATACACTAAACAATTTATTCCTTGAGAAGAATTGCATGGAAACAATTCAACTACTGTTGCGTATACAGCAAACACTTTCATGTATCATTGGTAACAAATAATTATAATAATATAATATTTTTAGTGGCCAACAGTAGCAAAAATGCTGTTGACTAAAACAACTCAATGGATTTCCGAAAAGTAGCATGCACAACGCTCAAGAACAAATAAAATTCTCTAGTATACCTGCGATCAATTAAATATTTTAACACAAACAATAATGTAGTATAGTATATATTTCGACAGTAGTTTTTGTACCTACGAAGGTTATCAGAAATTCCATCAAGGAGCAAGTCTGTATCAATTTTTTAAAGACCAAGCGTCATTGTTGGATATTTGCTGTCGCACGATTATCAGCTGTTACAGCGGCTGCAGCTGTTGATCTAAGATATGACGTACAAGGTATGAGATTTCTGTCATTAAGCTCAACATAAGAATAGGCGGAATGTCATAATTAAATATTTTCAAATCGACACTGCTTCATTGTTTTTACTTTCCCGCTATCGCTTGCGCAATAGAGAAAAAGATATGTAATGCTGCAAGAAAAAAACGTCGAATATTTGGCAGAAAACTCTTATTGCAGGGCCCCCATAACGAAAACAATTAATCCAGTAGCTAACTTAAAAAAAACACATGATGTAGCCGGAATCCATGGATTGTGGGTTGTTGATACCGGAAAATCAATTGACGGCAAAACGCCATTCCGTCCTTCAGTCAGGAACTACTCTTTCTCCCTTTGATATTGAGGCCAGGAGAGCAACACGGAAACCAAGTATCAGAGCAGATGACCTCTTAGAAATCTCATGCAGGTACAGGCCACTTGTCTGGGGCCTGACCCAGCCGCTCAGCTCATTTTGACAATCGGCACAGCGACTGGTCTCGAACTACAACCTACCCGTCAATGAATCTTCAGCTTTGGGCTTGCTGCTATGAACGCCAAGGCGCCTATTGCAACTGTTGAACGAAGGGAGAAGTAAAGAACTACCGCGTACTTTATTAATTTCATTAAAGCAGTGTAATTTTTACTTGCTCATGTTGATGTAATCTAACTTCGTCTTTCAAGAATATAAATGAACGTCACCGTTTTTGCTGTCAGGTGTGACAATAACAAATTCGTATGCATACATAAACGTTCCTATAAGATTATTCCTTAAGATAGCAAAACACGTACTACATTAAAATTCTCCACATGAAATGAAAATGTATTTCACACGTCAGATGATAGGATTGTTAAAGTTTCAAGAGACAAGTCCAAACGAAAACAAATCCAATGTATTTCATTAATTATTTTATCTCAATATAGAAATGCTTTCGCAATGCTAATTCCCCCCCCAGGTCCTCATTTTTTTCATAACTATGTAAATTCTCCAGAGGACCATATTGGACAAAATTTTCCAAACTTCTTTCCTTGCAGCTCTCAATCTCATGTGAGCTGGGAAATATAATTAAAAGATTAAAATCAACATTACCTTCCTGTGTACGAGGTTTTAGGGAAAATGGCATGTCATTTCTGCAGGTTGAAGGGAAATGTTGGAGAGTACATTTTAATGCGTACCGTTATAAGCCCTTTTGTAAGCCTTCTCTTCCAGCTCATTCTTAAGAATGGCATCTATCTCCAATGGTTACACATAATTTTTAAGCACAGAAATAAAATTTAGCATTTCCAAAGTACTACGGTACTTCAAAATTGATGACGATATAGAATCCTCGATTGAATCTTAAGGGAATGCATTATCTTCAGTGGTGCATAAAAACTAAACTGTACCTCTTTGAATATCAATATTAATTATTAAATATTGGTTTAAGAATCCTCAGATACCCTTGCTTGATATTATTTAGTACATTGATCATTACATTTCGTTTAGTTGTGTTCATTAGTTGCTTCTTTTATAATTGTGTTCTCTCGTCATTCAGCCCTTCCCCCTTTTCATTGCAATTCATTCATTTAATAATGTCTTCTTGCACTACATTCCTCATTAACATTTTCTCTTTCCCGTAACGTCTTTGCTTCAACGACTTTTTATTTGGAGAGTATAGTTCTAACGTTTCGTAAACTGTATTTTATACATTTATGCCACAGGAACTTACATCTACTCTTCGAAACAAACTTTCCCATTGCCTACTGGTGAATATAGTATTTCTCCCTTCTACACCGTACGGTGTGCGAATATTTGGAGAGAACTGTCCGCTTTTACATCCCGTTTTATGTACCATTACGCATAACTTTTCTGCCACGCAAGACTCTGCTCATGTTATTTATCAACCGTTTCATGTGCTTTTTTATATTTGTTCATTTATTTTATCCGTTTACTCTTCATTTGCAATTGTATTATATTTCAAGGAACGCACGTAACCCTAATTTTTAGTTCATTTATTTTAAAAATTTCCTTGTTTTTATCATTGAATCTTCCATACGATGTATTCATACGATTCCAGAGTATTCCATACGAAACAATCGATTGATGGCAAACCAAAGTTTGAATATCGGCTCGGAGAAAGGTTTTTTATGGTTGGAAACAACTTTTGCGGATTCATGAGTAAGATTTCACAGACGTTACAAGTAATATTAGAAAGTAAGTTCCCCTGTAGCAACAGTTGTTTCACGCAGTGTTCCGTTCCTTATTTTCTGTCTTTCGTTCCACAATATCTACATCTTTTCTGCATTTCATGTATTTCTATTTCTATATTCTCCAATGTTTTTCTCTTTCTCTCTCTGTTTCTCCAAGTATAATTCCTTTCTTTTGCTTTAGCTATTCCATACCAGAATTATTATCTCGGCTCATTTAAGGCTACTTACATACTGATTTCTAATCATACAATACGTCTCCTTTTACTTGTAGGGTGACATATTCCTCGTCATATTACGCATCAAATCGGAATACTTATTCTCTTACATTTTTTTGTTATTTTTTTAAAAATTGTATATCTCCGTCTCTCCAACTATTTTCCGTCTTTTGGTCTTCATTACCTAAAATCCTGGCTGTTTCTTTTTATAAAATAACACATCCCTATTAATTGTCCGCTGGGCTCGTTCCTCTCTCATTATTTCTTTTCACTCAGTTCTTTATATTCAGATCCCCTTGTTCCAAATTACTTTCTGGACTCATTTGCGCCTATTCTGCAGGTGCCCGTTCCTGGAAGTACGCCCGCTCCGCGTAACGGTGAATGTTCCTTGCGCCGGGCGTGCGGCGTCGAGCGCAGGTAGCGCGCATTCATGAGGGCCGCAGCCACTTGGTTATGCGTCACCAGCGCCACTACCCACGCTGCACACCCACCACCGGCCGCCGCCGCGCGCCCTCTGCCCGCGCTCCGCCTCTCTCTCTCTCTCTCTGGCCCCGCCTCCGCCCGCCTCCGCACCCTTGACTCGCCCGCGCCTCGCCCCGCCTCTCGGCCTCCAAGCGCTGCCCGAAGGCGCTGCCGTCTCCGCCGCTGCCTCCCGGCCTACGCCGCCTCCGCCTCCGCCACCGCCACCATCACATCCACCGTCGCCGCCACCGCTATTCCCTTTGGGCCGCGCGGCGCAGCGCCGCCTGTGTGCAAGTGCTTTCGTCGCGAGCCGCTTCGAGGGCCGCGGCAGCGCAGCCATGAGCTCCCCCAGGGAAGCAGCTCTGTCTGCAGGCTCTCCGCGCCACGAACGGGATCTCCGGAAACTGATCCCCTTCGCTCTGGCTGCAGCTGGCGCAAATGGGAACGCTATTGAACAAGAGCTGAGTTATTGGGGAGGGGAGATATCGGACTCAACGAAACGAATAGTAACGTCAAAAATTTCAATTGCGTATTGGGTGTTTCTGCTCTCGCCAACTGCTAAGGTCATTAGTCCAGTAGGAGTAGTGCATGATTTCCTCTGCAGGTGGCGGTGATCTTGCCCAGCTGGGTGGCGAGATCTTGCGCCGAGCTACCCTTAAGCGAATGGACTTTTCTCCAACCAGGTATCTCCCACCAGTGGGGCACTGTCCCATCTAGGATGAGCTCCTGACTTCTCTCCCAAAATGTGTGGTAGTGTAGTGCATGTAAGTGTGCTGCGTGTAATTAAGGGCGAGGATAGGGTAAGGAATAGAAAGGAAAGATCGAACGAGGTCCATGGTCCGTTTCTTCTGGTATTGATCTGGCGTTCACCTGGTGTTGATCGGAGAAATCACTACTAGTTATCGATCAGAGCAGCCACTCGCTAGAATTCTCCTCCAACCAGCAGCTGAGTTCGACCCTGCTGCAATGGAAGGAGCTGCCACCATTGGAACTCGAACGCTGGGATCTCCAATGTTTGGCACTGCAGTGACATCAGTAGATGGCCTGAACCACCCACGCCGGTCGAACTTTCCCAGAAATGGGAATAACAAAATTGGATTACGGAAGAATCTCAATTCTTGATCATGCATGCAGCAAGTTTTCTACAAAATATTATCAGATGTATAAAACAACCGGTGTTTTTCCAGTTTCATGTATGTTTCAATAATATTAGACATTTTTGCGTCATAAACTCGTTCGCTGCTTCGCGACAGCGAGCTTGCGTTCGTGCAAATTGGGTTCTTCCCTTCGCGTCGCTTGCAAAACCGACGCAGGTGAGGCATCTGCAGGAGCTCCATGAGGGATTCGCAATCTGTCTGCAAGCGCTCCGCAGAGTGGGTGGGGATATCCGGAAAATGAACCGCATCCATCTGGCAACAGCTAGGGAAAATGGGAGAACTCTCTTGACAACCAGAACTGTGTTATTTGAAGAAAAAAAAGTGTTAAAAAATCTTCAGACGTAGATCGACAAAACGTGACGATAACAAGTTCAGAGTATGATTTGATGATTGTCAGCTACCCAATTATGGTCTATTAGGTTCATGAAACCCTCTACGTTTTTCTATGAACATGTTTCAATAATATTAATTGAACAGCATTGTTGTGTGTTGAGCCGCATGAGCACTTTACGTGTCAGAGAGCTTGTCTGAATAATATGTTATTTATCCCCTGAGGAAGGTCGCAGAATGGCGACCGAAACGTCGGCACCTTCGACATGGACGCGGCGTCACTCGGACAGCCTAGTAAATACTGATTCCGGCTGCGGAAGCCTACCCCCTCAATATGTTATATCTTAGTGAAACTCCTTGTTTGGCACATCGACGTAGCCCGCCTGAACTCTTCCAGGGAAACATGCTTTATCTAGGCTCTCTGCAGCACGAAAGGGGATTTCCAGAAGTCATCGACGCCGCTCTAACCATATTGTAATGGGGATTATCTTTCTACTAGAAGTAAATATGTTGTTTGAAAAATATTATTAGAAAGTAATCGAACGTAACGGGATAAAACACAACATTCATAAAATGCAGAAAAAGGGTTCGCATTGATGATTGCAAACTTCACAAAAGCACATCATGCTTACGTGGCATCTACATATTAATGACAACAAAATATAAACAGATATATGATATAAAGATCTTTACACTTTTCGTTTTATGTGTGTTTCAATAACATCAATTGGACTGTTTTTAAACCCAATTATCATATATGTTTGCGTCACCGAGCTTTCTTGCGTGCACGAGGTTATCCACGCGCTGCGCCGTAACGAGGCGCTTGGAAAACAGACGCAGAGAGCTACCTGCAAGAACTCCCTCAGGGAGAGAGCTCTGCCTGCAGGCCCTTGACAACAAAAACGAGGATTTCAAAGAACAGATCCACGCTGCTCTAGCTTGAATGCAAACAGGGACAATGCCCGAAGTCTGGCAAATGGAGGTTGCGATAGAAATGTTTCCGCCCTTTTCAATTTTTGATTACTCAAAAGCACTTCTGTAAGGAAAACAGATTATTATGTCACTTACAGTACGTGGTTCCGTTTCTAGAGATAAAGCTTTATAGGCAGACACCGGGCTGAATTTCCGATAATAAATATTGCCAAGATCAATGCAAACTGTTGTAGCAATAATTCTGGTGAAACTATGAAGACCCTTTCTCGAAAAAGTCTTCTCAGTTATATCAAAATGGAGTTTTGCAACATGGCAGAGTAAAAATAACAATATTCGAACATTATCTCCCACATGAGGATCTAATAATTACGCACCTATCTACGACGGGATAATGACAGATGTGACATAAGCTCAAGTATTGTAAAAATGCAGCAAAAACAGCTTTTAATCGACAGACAAATACTGGCTGGGTGACTCAGGGCATCAACTGATAGGTCAAATTTAATTGCTTTAATTCAAACTTTCTGACAGTCAAATGCAGATATACATGAATAATCATACTCATTTATTTTTCTGATAAGCAGAATCTAATAATTTTCTTATATGAAGGGCAAATTTTATTTGTTGTACACATATTTTAAAAGAATGAATTAAAATATTTTATGTAAGTACTTAAGTTTTGTAAACCATTGACAAAGGATATCGATGAAACAACTCTTCCCTTTGTTTAAACACAAGTTTACTTCTCAATTCGGTATTCTACAAATGTGAATCCTTAGCACCCCAGGTATAGAGAAAATAGTGTAATGCTGCGAAGAAAAACGGCGAAATTTCGACACAAAACTCTTATTGTCGAGCCCTGGCAACGAAAATGTGGGTAAATCTTAGCCCTATATATAGTAAATTTCTTGCTCTAACACATAATCCATGTTCATAATCATAATCATAATCCATGTTTTGTTGGAACTTGAAAGCGATGCAGTGCTAAAACGTTTAATGAAACACCAAATGAAGGTACCGAAGGATTTATTGTCCTTTCGTTGCTCCAAAGCCGTTGTGAAGATCGCTTTGCGCATGCGCAAAGCAGCGCACGGAAGAGTTAAAGCTTGTCTGGGCCCCACTCGTGGGGTAGACCTGCACAGGGAAATCTCGCAAATCAACGTGGAGGATGGCGCCGGATATCGCCATTCTTCTGGGGAGGAACACAGCCACGTCTCGTGATCACTTACGAACTATCATTATAGGAGTAGATACCATAGCATTTGGCGCGAACGTACACACGAAATAAGCTATCAATCAATCTACAAAGGAACAGGATTCGTAAGTCCCTAATTCGGACAAAAGTGGATCATTCTGTTCTTTCAATATTAAGTAAAAAAAACAGCATTTTCATATTTTGTGGTATATGACAAAATGTCTTTTATTCCGTCTCCCTCACCGTCCCTCCATTCATCTGTCCGTCCGTCCGTCCATCTGTCTATCTGTCCCTCAGTCCGACAGTCTGTGGTCAACGTTGGCGCCTGAAGCGTTGAGATGATTTTTCCAAAATTGACATCAAACAATTGAATTAGCCAAAACCTATTCAATCTATGCGAATTTAAACTTGGTATTTTGATTTCGGAGGTACGATATTAAAATTCCTTTACTATCTCCTTATTTTCCAAATTGGCTCCTAATCTTTAATAATTTCATTAGATGCTAAAAAATAACCCATTTTTGTTCAACTCTTACTTTCCAAAAATTGCAATACCGTCTTTCTAACCCTACATTATCGAAAACAGACATTATTTACCAAATAAAATCTATTATCTGAAGATAGATTTTTAAATAATTTTCTATTTTCCGAATATACGGGTAAATTTCGCGAATTTTGCGAGAAATCAAGCCAATATAAAAACGATTTTCTCAATAACTGCTTTATTTCTTTTAACTTTTTCTAAAACTACAGTTTGCTTTAAAAAATGTTTACAATTCGATTCTCGTAAAATTCTTTGAGTTTTAAAAATTACAAAATTGATTATTTTCTTCATTTTTCTACAATTTCAATATTTATAATACATTTTCTTCTTAATCTGATATTCATAATTACAATTTTTTTCAAAATATGAGTACGTTTTGCGTATTTTTTGAATGAGTACGTTTTGAACATTTTTTAATGTCTTTTATTCAATAACGGGAAAAAACGAGAATTTAAAATGAATTTTGATGCTCATATACGCATGAATCGCGGAAAGTAATTTTTGTTCTTCCTTTCGCATCCATAAAAGTATCGTGCAACGGGATGATCAACCGGCGGTAGTCCATCGCGGTGGGCGGTGGGGCTAGGAACCGCAGGGTGGACAAGTGAAGGCCGCGGGCGGGACGAAGAGAGAGGAGTTGGCAAAGGGCCTCCGGCCTTTGTGCCCTGGGCGCTGGGCCGCTTCTTAATTGCGTGTCCGCGGACCTTTGTGGCAGGCCACGCCCGCGCCCGTCGCAGGGACCCTGCGGCACCTCACGCGGCGCTCGCCCACGACAAGCCATTTCTCATCTAAACGCTCTTCCTTCCTGCCTTCCTTCTGTTGATCTCCCCTCTTCTTCCCTTCCCCTTCTCCCACCTCTTGCCCCACCTCTTCCGCCTTCTCCCACACCTCCTCCGCCTTCTCCCACACCTCCTCCGCCTTCTCCCACACCTCCTCCGCCTTCTCCCACACCTCCTTCGCCTTCTCCCACACCTCCTTCGCCTTCTCCCACACCTCTCCCGCCTTCTCCCACACCTCTCCCGCCTTCTCCCACACCTCTTCCGCCTTCGCACACACCTCTTCCGCCTTCTCCGACCTCTTTTTCTAACTCTTTCTCTCGTCTCTTTACCCCCTTACTCTTCCTTTCGCCCCTTCTGCTTCTTCTTCCTCTCACTTATGTATGATTAAAGGCATTGCTTAGGCCATTGATGCCCATGATTGAGTTGTAATGTGTTCGACGTCATGATGTAATGAAGAACCATTAGAAAGAATGAATAGGTGCTTGATGATGAGGCAAAAGTGTAATGGAATTTTTAAGAGAAATGTGAGATGCCCGAAAAAGTCTGCCGAGAGCTATCTTTGTCCACTACTCCAAGTCGAATGGCCAGGGATCGAACATTACCGGAAGCACAAGTTATTACGATTCGAACCCTCTTCCCATTGACTTCGTCTTCCTCACGCCGTCTTTCTCTACCTCATGCCGTCTTTCTCTACCTCATGCCGTCTTTCTCTACCTCATGCCGTCTTTCTCTACCTCATACTGTTCTTTTTTTCCTCGCGCCGCCGTTTTACTCTTAATCCCACCCTCTTCCTGTTCCTCTCACTTTTTTGTGTATTCCGTCTACCACCTTCCTTCCAGGATTTTTCTTTTCACTCATTTATCTTGTAATTTTCTCTCTTTTCGTTCCTTGCCTTCCTACTTCCTCTTCCTGTTTACTGCGCACTCTACATTTCTCTTCATATCACAGACTTGTCCAAATTTTCTCACTCATTCTTCCTCTTTCAAACTTTTCTCCAATCATATTAACACCACTCGATCCTTTTTGTCTCATCTTTCCTTTCACTTTTACACTATCTTTCAGCATCATTCTCTGCAGTATTTGTAAAAGAACGATACATATTATTCTCAGTCGGTTATTTCTCTGTTATATCTCAAGATTCATTCTCTGAATCTGAATTTTCAGTATTTAATTTACATGATACGGAAGCGATTTTAGTTTTCATATTAGCCTCTAAAGTAGAATTAGAGCGCAAAATATATATTTCGAACTGCTGAGTCACATCTTGATGTTTTCATTCACATACACCGCAATTATCGTGTTTAATTGTACTAGTGTATATCAAATGCTGAAAGAAAAGAACCTCGATCACATGAACTTTTCCGTGCCAGTAGTGCTCTCAAATCTGCACGTTACGCTTTAACTTCCCACAGAAGATTGGAAAAACAGAGAAGAATCGACGGGCTTCGTTTGCCTTTTTGTGAACTGGAAGAGCGTTAAACGTTCACTCTAAATGCATATAGAATTACTTCACTCGCTGCCCGCACAATCTGTTTGCGTGGATGCGAGACACCATGTCAAGTTTCCATGCCTTTGCCGAAGGCTGACGCTCCACTTTCAGTCATGACCAAAGGTTAACTTATAGAGTTCGAAAATTCTCGGTGTCATTTTAATTAAAGTTTAGTGTTCTGTTTGAGTTAATTTAGTAAAAAAAGGGGGTAGCAAAGATGTTGAGATAAAAGGAGACAATTCATTTTTACGTACGTGATATAAGAATGTATTAAAATGCCGAAATTTACGAGAAGTAGTTGAAAAGTGAATGAAAAGGATTTAAAAAATAAATATAATGAAATGGTTTGTTTCATAAAAAGTAATAAAAATTCCCAAAATTGCTTGAAACACTCAAGAATTGACATAAATTTGAAAGTCTCAGTGAAATACTTTTGATTCTTGGCTTCATTAGGGTGAAATTCTGGATTGTGAGGGATGAATAAGGTCGCTGTGTGATGGCTGAAACGTTTACAACATGCTTAGAATCTCTGTAGAGCCAAGACTACAACGACTGCACCCGCAAAAGCCTACATTTTCATGAATGAAATGCGTTATTTGTCGTGCATTTCTTGATCTAAACGATGTTAAAAACATACACACAAAGGGTGTTAGAGTTGGAAAAGTACATTTGAAGAAAAATGAATTAAATCAAATGTAAATAAAAGGTAAAAAATCAATTTTTGTTTTAAGTAAATGAGCAAAATGTTGAGGATGACAGAAAATCCTGGAAATGATACTGAGCATTTGGGGAGAAAAAAAAAGTATTAAGAATTGTAAAGAGGGCAAGTAAGAAAGAATGAAGATCAGAGATAGGAGACAATCAGGTTGAGAGAGAGAGAGAGGGAGAGAGAGAGAGAGGGGGGGAGGGAGAGAGAGAGGGAGGGAGAGAA
>BOPP01000132.1:1404394-1469167 GCA_017312745.1 Gryllus bimaculatus
GACGCCAACGCCACGCGACGCCAACGCCACGCGACGCCAACGCCACGCGACGCCAACGCCACGCGACAACCCACGCGACGCCAACGCCACCCGACAACCCACGCGACGCCAACGTCACGTGACGCCAACGCCATGCGACACCCCAATGCGGCACGCGATGCGATGTAAGGTTCCACACCGTGCGGAACTGCCATTCACTGCGCCTTGCAGTTGCTGATCCCCACTGTGTCCGGCTGGTCTTTGTTGTTTTTACCGCTGCGCGATCCGCTGACATCGCACCGTGTTTGCTATTGATGATGCAAGGCTTTCGCCAAGCCGCGGACGTGCGCAATCAATGATGGGATAGAATGTCGCGTTGCGTCTCTCTGTGAACTCAGAGGCAGACAGCAAACAAAGGATATTTGCTAAAAATACTGCCGGTAGGTCAACAGATCTGAATTTGCGCAAGTCAAAGGAAAGTTCGGATAGCAATGTTTTGGGAAACGTAATTCAGAAAACAGTGTTTTGTGATGAAATGAAAGTAACGTATGGTAGGTAGCAAAGCAATATGTACAGATTAGACGGTTGGAAAAAAATGCACGAGGAGAGAGCGAGAGGGAAGGACACAACAAAGGAATGAGAAAGTTGAAAAATGAGTTACAAAACAAAAGAGAAAGAATAATTTTAGATGAAAGCGAACGCCAAAATAGAGAGAAATTAGCCCACATTACTGGACGCAATGGTGAAAAATAAAGAAGACTATTTTAAATTCACACGTGATCACTGTTTATGTTAGGTAATTTCACTATCTAGATTATACAGTCCTTAATATTTATTTTGCCGATTGTTTTATTAAATATAAATGAGATTCCGAAAGATTTTCTTGTTTCTTAAAATATCTACGTACGTACGTATTTTACTTTGCTAGTCACTCCAATTTCGTTCCCTTTGTAAGTTATTTATTTTCGTTCCACACTCGTGTGCCTTTGTTTGAACAATCCCTCTATCATCTGCAGGATTCTCATCAAAAGAAGAAAAATGTAAATATAAGACCGTTACCATGTAGAACTGCAGGCAATATAGAACGCAAATGATCACGTTTATTTTTTGTGCAAACACTATGCAAAAACCGTGTTATATTCCTTTTCTATGAATTTCCTCCTTTTTAAACGGCTTTCACCCATTGGAACTTTTTGATTACTTTCTAAATTTGCCCATGAAATCTTGCGTAGAGATAAGTTCTTTTTTTTGTTTAAATTAAGGTCGCACCAACTAGATCATTAGCGACACTATATATTGTTACGGTATGGTAACTGGGAAGATGACACGATATGATGATAGGGGAGGAAAGGACTAACACAATACAACCATGCCCGATGCAGGATTCGAACCCGCGATCCTTCGGTTCGAGATCGCTATGGCACTTCTGTTTTTAGCGATCTCGGCCACCGGATCGGCGAGAGAGAAGTTGTGTATTTCAACTTCATGCAAAAGAGACATTTCACACCATCATTAGCTTTTAGTGAGGAATAATAACAAACCTTTTCTGCTTTTTGCGAGTCTCTTTTATTTTGGTGAATATTTGACGTGTGAATTCATTACAAAAATCTATTCCTTTTATATTCAAATATTTGCGTCATGTTAATAAAATGTGTTGAGATATAATAGCGAATATGAATATGTTATACGAAATAATCTATGCATATATGCATTTTCGGAATAAAGAGAATACGTGATGGAAATGATTCAGCAAAGATGGTATTTTTCCAATAACATCTAGCTTCCTTTTGATGGAATAAATTAGAATTACGGCTCACAAATTTATTAAAATGTTACTACTCCTACACGACAAAGTATACTGTTATTTTAATCTTGTTGTGGTGGGTTAAATTTTACTATCCGACTAAATTATTAATCTTTTTTCAATTTAACTTTTTCATTTTTACCTTTTTCATGTATACCACTATTGAATACAAAAGAATGTATGAAGCCAATTTACAGAGAAATATTTTTTGCGTGTTAAAGATTCAAAGAACCATTTCCATTGGATAATGCATCATGATCAAATATACATTGTAATATTTATGTATGTATGGGTATTAGAATATTTGTACTACATTGATATTAGAATATTTTGGAATTCAGGATGTGCATTGAATTTCGTATTATGTAGTTATCAACGTAAGTAAAATGAAAGGTGTTTTTCTGTGATTTCAAAATTAGTGATTTTTTATAATCTCATATAGTGATTTAAATGATACAGAAGTCCATTCAATTAGTTTTACAAATTTTCAATTTTTTACTCTTTCTGTACGTTTGTTCAGGCTTCGAACTGCTAACCCAATGTTGATTCAAAGTTTCACTAAAATGTTGAGCTTTTGGGCATAATGTTTTTCAGATCATTATTTTCTATTAGTTAAAGAATTGTTTCGTTAGTTTTATACAAACCTACAATTTTATTCAGATCTCAATGAAATGTTGTGTATTTGAACTTCAAATCAAGGAAAAAGTTATGGTGTAAATAAAATTCCAACCCCAATACAATAATCTACATAATGCTTTCGACTTTACTTTACGGATTCCATAATTCGTATGATTTAAGGTCGGATGAATGTGTAGTAAAATGTAATTGACTGTCATTAAGTTGAAATCATGTGAGCAAACAGACTCCTAGGATCTCTATCCACCTCTCACTCCTCACTTTCTTGTTTTGAACAACTTAACACAACGTGAAATTAAAAGCGGTATGTAACCTTAATAGATAATTCTTTCTCGTCACACTCGCATGTCAATGCACTGAGGAATAAATTAACTTATATTCGGACAAGTTTTAAGGATATGCCAGCGAAATGTAGATTCATATTTTTGAGATTTCATTGGCCTTTTTTGTGCGTTTCATTATTAAACACAATGGCATATTAACAATTTGGAAATCATTGTTAGTAATAGTATATAAACCACTCATACGTTACTTGATGAGAAAAGTCTTAAATGTTAATTTGTTTTGACGTATAATGACATTCTAAAATTATATCTGTATAGTATGTAGATATCATTCCACGCACTTTTATAACTGAAGCTATTTACAGGCGGCTACGAGTTCGTATTTAGGAAATTCATTTCAGAGACAAATATTTCTTGGGTACATGCCCATTATCAAGGTCTATGTGAGAGATGGCTGATGTAATTTTGAAACTTCCTTGTAATTTTGTAAGAGTATTACAGCGACTTTTTTAGAACAGCGTTGGCCAACTGGAAGAGAAATGCCAGAGCATCTTTCCCCACCGTGTCGCTCAGAGAAGCAGTGCAGCCAAGGAGGGAGGAACGGAGGGTGTGTATGTGTGTATGTGTGTGTGTGTATATGTGTGTGGAGGTGTATGTGTGTGTGGAGGTGTATGTGTGTGTGGAGGTGTATGTGTGTGTGGAGGTGTATGTGTGTGTGGAGGTGTATGTGTGTGGAGGTGTATGTGTGTGGAGGTGTATGTGTGTGGAGGTGTATGTGTGTGTGTGTGGGTATGGGTGAGTGGATGGTGTGTATTGGGTGGCTGGGCGGTGAGTGAGGGACAGACGGCGGTCGTTAGTAACGAAAACATTGGCAGTGGGCCTTTACCTGTGTTTCAGGCAACATGAGTGGGAAGCTATTTACACTCGATAATTTTATTTCGGTTTGAGAAGAAAGGTTTCCTTCTTTTGATACTCAAACAATAGCGAAGTGTTTAGTGTGTTTAAAAGAAGTGCAGTATTTTAAAAAGTCTAAGCTATATATGCATTCGTACCTTTGAGAATCAGAGATAGCTGCGAGATAAAACTACATTCTGAATTGACATAGCCTGCAATCATGGGATAAGAAAAAGAATTTGCAGATTTAAGATTCTGGTAAAACTACTAAAAATCATGAGGATTTAAATCGAAGATTCTCAAATTCTCCCACGTGACCCTAACTGGTACCTATTTTTTTTCTATTTTTTAACGAAGCTGATTATAATATAATCGATTATGGCTATGAGTTACATAATAATGTATGTTCTATTATATAATTCTTCATATTGTTATTGTATTACAAACCTTCCTTATAATAATTACCAATTAAAAACACAATTATCGACTTTCCAACGTACATTTCCGTTCCATCACTGGGAAAATGAGGGCCCGCCGCCGCGACTTCCTTTGCTTCGCTAATCCGTTCGGAGCAGATTCTGTGACGCCACACAGCATTGAGTTGGCAAACACTGGTTTCGAACTTGAAGGTAATTCTTCTAATTTATTCTTCAGATTATTTCACTTACTGCAGATCAAATTAGCTGTACTACTTCCATTCTAGCGGAGGGAGCCTGAAGAATATTGTCGTCTTTTGAAATTCTTTATTCGGCCGGTTTTGAATACGCAAACTCCCGATATATTTTTGGACCAACCCACAGATGTACTATTTACATTTTAATAATGGAATAGACATTTGTTTCATGTACGTCCATTGGATATGTAACCTTTTCTTCTTTTTTCATGATAGTATTGTTTAGCAGTGACCGCGTTTGTGAAAATTATTTTTTCACAAAATTTGCTCAAATTTGAGGGAAAACATCCTCACAAAGCAAAATATTTATTTCTTTGTATTATGAAAAAATGGGCAGGAAATGTACGTTAAAGTAAAAAAATGACGATTCAATTGAGAAATCAAGGTAAATGAACCTAAAAGGAATTCGAGTTAATTACATCGCAGAACCTTGAATAATTTTTAAAATATTTAGGATTCCCATGAGGCTTTTCTTTGAAGGCAACTAAGTGCTCTAGTCGTTGGCCGCAAAACAATCCACTTGAAGCCCCACGTATTTTAAAGAGCATTCGTACCGCTAGAGCACATTTTTACGACGTCAGAATCAGTTTTAATTGTAAAAACTGCACGATAACAGACCATCTGATGATTCGGCTACATGGTGTCGCGAAGCGTTGTCTCTTTAGTATATTGTCAGTAAAATAATTGCTTTAAAACAATAATACTTAATTTGATTCTCATTAACATTAAAATATACCACTACATATAAAAAATTAGGGTTTTACTATAATTTTTTTCATTAAAAAGAAATGTCGAGCCAAGGATTGACTGTAATAAATCATAAAATGAGAAATCGTATTTGTTTCGTTGAAAACTCTCCGGTAAAACTTGTAAAGAATCTCTGTAGTGATTAACCAACTTACTCTCGTCAACGTGAAAGTCAACTTTTGAGAGGTCTGCAAGGTCGCATTTAATATCGAGCTGCTAGGAGTATCAAGCAGTACCACAAAACTCAATATTAATGCTTTAAAACAAAATAAATTCAATTAATTCGATCATAGATATTATATATGTATTATTTTAGTTAATGCAAACGGAACAAGTATTACTTGAATTTTTACTCAGTTTGAACAAATATTCTCAAAATAAAGCAATAAGCCTTATTTCGTAGCAAGTGCACACAAAAAGGATAATACAAGATAATTGCAATTAATGAACATTTTAATTATTTATTTGCTTCTAGTTATTTAACTTGAGATAGTTATAGCAAGTTAAATAGCAAAATTATCATTGTCAGGTCCAATTGTTTCAATGATACACGTTTGATAATGATCAATGAAATATGCAACGCTTTTGCACCAATTGACTAATGCCCCGTTATAGAAATAAGCGACTCTATATGATGTTCGTATCAAAGTATGATAATTAATAGCTATTCTATTTATGTATATTCCATGCCATTCTAATTATTTTTGTGTTAATGACACCAAATCCATTCCAAATTGAAAGTCTTTGTGAGTTTCTGTATTACCTGTGTTACTCTTTCTAAAATTAATTCCATTAACGCAATTCAGTAAATTTATGATCATAATGAAAGGATGAAACCAAACTCACCGTTAATTTTACGCTCTGCATTTCAAGGAAGGAACTTGCAAGATGAACTCACCTGGAAATAAACAAAAATAATGTTGTCACTTGTTAGCACAGGGGAACTGAACACTGTTGTAAATTTTATCTTAATGAGCCTTCTTGAAGCGAAGCTATCAATTAATAATTTAATGATTCACACACATTTGGCGCAATTAATACAAACATGCAAATAAAAACTTTAATGCGTTTATCTTCCGATTTGAATTACGCCGTGTTCTGTACGATATAGGTAATGTATAATTTTGGCATATTACCAAAAATAGAACACATTCACTGATGAAAATGAATTTTCGATAGTTAATCTGTATTTGTTTAGTAATGCATAATCAACGTATTGTATGTTCTGAAAGGGAGAAAAATATTGATTTAAACGCGTAAACCTTGTATTAATTTTTCCAAGTCTCACTATACCATTAATATGCTAAATATTATTGTATTAAGTAAATACTATTGTACCAATATATCCAAAATGATTTTTTACTGTTATATATCTCTAGAAGTTAAATAATCCGATTTTTGTGTGTAATTTCGCAAATCCAATGTATGGAAATTTTTTTAAACGATTTCCAGTTCTCTAGTCTGTAAGATATAAAATTCTAAATTTTCAACATAACACCTAAATACCCCCAAGTGTTGGAGTATTCCAGTATTTCTCAGAATTGTAATCTTGACGATAACGTAATCCAAATTGCCCTATTCTTCAGTGGTGTTTCAAGCAATTTTTTTAAAATATACTGCTGGAAACTACAGTATCCCAAGTTTTTTTTATAACAGCGCAATGTATTTTAATGGAAACATTTTTTTAAATAACTACCAGTTCTCTAGTCTCAAAATTAGAATATTCCAAATTCTCCTGCAGATCCTCCTCAGTTTTTTCTCTACATCGTCTCATACGCGCAAAGGCATAATATTGTGACTGGGCCACGAGTTCTGTAAATGCAAAGAGGCTAGCCACACGAGCGAAATGTAGAGTTGCGCGAATGGAGGAGGAAAAGAAAATTCCAGGCAAAGCTTAACCTCGCCCCCCTCTCTCTAATCTGGGTTAATGGTTAGGGAACTCTCTCTTGCGGGGGAACCGTTTCACCGCAGGCTACCGGCGCTACGGACGTGCGATCTGAGGAGGACTTGCTAACATTTGCATAGTTGCCATAGAGCTGCAAAATGCAGAAAAAGGTCGTGCAGTTGAACGCCGTATACGTGCTTATGTGCTTTCATCTTGCGCATAAATTAGTCTTAGTCTTTATTTATGGTTATCCCGCAACATTAATGAACCATAATCCCAATGCCACTTTAACTACAATAGTATTATTCTTGAATCACCGCAATTTGGCTCAACCTGGAATGGATGGATTGATGGGAAACTGTTGATGTTGAAAGACTGACTTGCGTACGAGCAATGGTGGATTGTGTGGGAGGAAAACAGGAATATCCTATAAATATTTCTTCCTAACAAATTTCACATCGTCCTAGACTTGAACTCAGGTCAAATGAGTGAAATGGGTGTGGTCTGACCCTTATACTGCTTGCGCAGCTGTAGAAATCATTATTAAAAAACTCTGAAGATTTTCCATTTCCGTTAGGTTCATGATAAAGCAATTTTATCAGACACGTGGTAGAACACAATTGATCATGAAGCATGTGCATACAGTCTTTAATTATGATTATTGCATAATTCACTTCTGAGCTTAGGCGTGGGTAGGTAATTCTAGTTAATTCGTCATTACCACACTCGAACATGAATGATTATCAGAGATTGTGAGGGAGTTAATAGTGATGAGAAATGACTACACGAGGATGGTGGTTCAGATAGAAATTGAAGGTGGTATGAGAATTCAACTACGTTGCAGCCCCATGTTGAAAACCACAATGCATTTTACGCATCTTCAGCTTTCATTTTTACGTACATGAACATTGCTTCAACATTTTGAGCTTTCAAGGACGTCCAAAAATTGCTTGGTGTATGAATGTTCTCAGTCTTTCTTGACTCGATGTATTCTGTATCATTAGAAATGTAGAGATACGATTTAAGCCTCACGAAATGTAACAATTAAGTTTTAAAGACGTGTTTCGTCGTCTCTGGAACAGTATTATGATAAAAGAGGTAAAAGCTACTTTTATCTAGTCTCCTTTACTTAAAAATATTTATTTCTACAGAGGAAAATCAAAACAAGAATAATGCTTAATGTTCATTCGTTCAAATAGTGTGAATATACAGAAATGACATGTATACATATACATGAAATACACGTATATATGTTTCTCTTGAATACGTGAGCGTTATTAAGAATAATTTGTTTTGCAGTTTTCGTGTTATTGCAGAATTAACACGTGAATAATTTGTTCCAGAATATATTTAAACTATTTCTGGACTTGTCATACCTACGTACCTTTCTTTCAGGGAGTGTTGGAGTAGTAAATACTAATCTGCTTTTTAAAGCAATTTATTGAGTATTCTGTTTCAATTTCAAGACTTCATACACGGAATAGAAGCGGAAAAATTCAAACAATTTTTATTACCCTATAACAAAGAGCCACCTTATTACTTAATACGAATTTTTATAGCCAAATAGATGTCGTTAGTTCCGAAGTTAGCCATTTTATTATGTCGCTTACATACAGGTCACAAGTCACATCAGGTTTCTGAACTAGGACGAGCCCAACTGGACCTTAAGCCGTCAAATACGATTCACCAAGTAAGGACGGACGGGTTCTTGGACAACTCTAGTGAGGTGTGTGTGATTGGGAAAGGGTTTGTGGTACCCTCGGCTGCTGCTGAGTCCTAACACACTCCGCACGGCCTGACGTCTCCGCTGCAGATCCGCCTGCGTCTCCCATCGCCACGTAAGGATCTAATCTCCTTGGCCATCTTCCGCCCCTACCCTCCCCGCCCCGCCCTCTCCCATTCGCAACCTCACTGCCCCCTCCTCGTGCCCTTCCAGTATTCTCTGTTCCGTCCTGCATTGTCCGGTGCAGCCGCATCCCTTAGCCCCTCGCCCTTTTCTGCCTCGAGGCCTCCACGGACTGACTCTCCTGCCCGAGACACCGTCACCCCACCGCGGCTACCGTCACCCTCTCCCCGCGGTCGGGGAGGCCGACGTGGCCTCGCTAATTGTGCTCATGGATCGGGGGAGAGAGGCGGTCGAAGGTACAACTTCGCTCCACACGATGAGGCTAGATGCGCCATAGGGCCCGCGGGTGGAACGACGCTGAAGACCCCCTTGTCCCTCCCCCACCTAACCACCCCTTGCACCACGTGCAAATGAGAGCAGTGGCGGCTCGGGCCAGTTGCAGAGTGTTCGTGCTACAACCAAAAAAAAATCGTGATTTACACTTCGTGAGTAACTTTACGGAATCAGAAGTCGCACCGTATTCTCCTCGGTTGGATGAACAAATATTTATTATGTCATTTTGCTGAGAAACGATAGGCATCTGTTCAGCAGATCCATTTTGACGATTCCTCTATTTCTATTATGCCCAGACCAGAAGTTGGAGATTAAAGTGAGTCAAAGTGCTGAGGATATTCCAATAATCATTCAAGAAAAATATTCGAATATATTGAAATACGAATATCAAAAATGTGAGAATGAAGGAACAGGGGTGAACACTACGACAGTCCCATATCGAGCGGACCCGATCACGGCTGGCATTAGACGGTGAGACCCTGTAGGACAATCAGAATTGCAGTGCACTGGTGGTTTGCAAATGACGATAATGACATCTCGAATCTACTACGTCCCTTCAACTCCTGGATATAAGCACTAGTTCCAGTCACGTAGGCTGCGACAAAATTGGAATATTACAAAAATATTATTTATGGAAATCTAGACTTCTGAGGCCTAAACGGTTAATGCTTACTTCGCCTTCGTAATTGAGGGGTAAAAGAAGGACGACAGTGTGTTTCTACCGCGTGAACTTTGTAGAATATAGAGTGATATGTTAAGTAAAATATTATTTTCGTGTTTTCATATTTGTTCAATTAATAATAACTTAGTCTTAATAAGATAACAATTCCCTTGCCATTTATTGCAACCCACATACGAGGGAATGATTTTCGCGTGTTCTGCGGGCCTGGTGGCTCAATAATGTTGCTATCGGGTTGACCCCATGCATTTTTGCTGCGTTTTTGTATTAAAACGTTATACAAATGTTAACCAACCGTTATCATTTTATGCTGTGTGCTTACGCACAATGTACTTTTGGACTTTGACATCATATTAATAAATCAACTATGTATTTCTAAAGGTTTCATTCATTTTGCGAGTTTAATTTAAAAATAAGTTTCAACACTCAAGTAGTCCAAATATATTTTGTAAATTACGTCAATTGGCTAATCTATTCATCCCTTGGAAGAAAATGGTAACTATTTTTCCTGTATTAATTCTTTACCCTGAATGGGATGAAAGTGTAATAAACCTAATATTAGGAACTCAGTGTAACTATTTCTTCTCATATTTAAAAGATATTCTATGTTAAATTTAATTATTTTAATTAGAAATTTTTATTTTTCGAATTAGGGGTGAAAACCAGTTACTTGGATAATCGGATGCTCTGCTTAAAATAAACAATTGGCTGAGTTTGGACAGACATCTCGCAGACATTAGTAGGGTTTAATTGCCCAAAAGCGTCCCCACGCGATCAGTGCGGCGTTAACTCACAGGCCCGAGGGATCTGAACCTAGGGCTCCCAATGATCAAGGCCTACGATAGTTCCAAAACAATATTTAATACTAAAAATTGTCAATCAATGAAATAAAAAGTATAAAAACGTGATGTATGATTAAACTATACGGAAAACATAGGTGCGAGTATAAGAGCGATGTATCGCGCATCATTGGATAATATTTATAATATGGTATGTTGCTGATTGATGCGTTTCAATTTTTTATACAATTCGATAAAAATTAAACGATATTATTTCTAGACTTTTTCAATGTCATTAAAAAACTAATTCATACTTGTACATATATGTTTAAATATTTTGTTTGAATAATGCTGAATTAAATCACTAAAAATATTTCCAAAATAGTTTTAAAACAAAAGCAAATACGGTGTAAATTGATAGTATTTTCTTAATTTTTAAGTATTGAAATTGGGGAAGGGGGAGATCGATAAAAGTAAGAATAGGGGGCCCCAAATTATTCTAGGCCCCCAATGCAGTTGAAATGGCCTTGCACGGAAATTTCCTCACCCAGTGAAGGGCGTCAGTTCTTGTTTCACTTTTTCATACTTTTCTTTCGATGCTAATTATCAGAATTTCTTTTCCTTTAATCGTCCTAAAGAAGGAAATAAAATGTATGTGTTCAAGTTGAAAATGCAATATGCAGTTGACTGTGATTCTTTACGGAACAAATGGTGTTCTTGAGTGATTGTTTTTTGCAAGAAAGTGCATGAAATATTATATAGTAACTCTTCGTGGTCTCAGGTAGATAGGATTTCCATGCGCTACTCTAAGATTTTGTGTCGGTTTTCTTGCGGACGGGAGCATGTAGAAACATCTCCTTACAATAACAAAGCTCCAGTAAGATAGTTGAAACATGTTTTGTCGGAGACAGCTCGGCGCGTAAGTGAAGGGAAACCATTTTTCAACGTATACTGATGTCAGTTCCCGCGGTTTCGTTAGTCGCGTTTCGCGGCTAAAGTTAGCTTTAGTGCGTTTTTCCAGTTTCAAATTAGCTCGCGGGACTTAAAGTTTTCAAAAAAATGAATAGCTAATTTGGTCTTTAGCTTTTAATTATTCTCTATTTTCCCTACTTGAATACAATCATTGTTACCAAAAACAACTGAAAAAACAAAATTATAAACAGGTATGAAAATGCAATATAAATTTTTTGTAACACTTCAATAAGCACATAACTCAAAAACCTTAAGATTCTGGAAATAAAAATATGAATTGTTGAAGAGATGTGAACTGGATACTTTCAAATCCCCAATCTAGTTACATTTTATCACACCTTCGACCATTACTTCTGTGCTTGGAAAACATCTAAGTCACGTTTTGGGAATTCTTTTCTTTTATTCACTGTAATATATTATTTTCATACTGTATTAAATTTACGCGAAATTATCTTATCACACAAACGTATTTGGCCTTAGATCCATCGATTATAAGACTGTGTTGGGCTTAATTTGACATAAGGTCGGCATTTTCAATTTCCGCATTTTTTACATGATTTTAATTCCCACAAAATCGCGTGGATAAACACACCAAAAATTGTATCTACTGAAGCTTAAATGAAAATAAATTCAGAACACATGTTTCGTCACTTGACTAACATTAAAACACCTGTCATGCTGCTCGGATTCGAAAATAAGTTGGGGACGGCGCAGATTCTTGAAATTCACGGCGTTTGTTTCGAAATTCGTTGAAAACCGATAAATGCGAGTTTCTGTATAGGAGCTGTGTCTCTCAGCGTCAAACAGTTTTCCAACTTGTCGGCGTTAGTAAATTCGCGAGAGTTATGAATTCAACATTCGCCCGAACAAAGTGAAGTGCGCTCTGTGAATTTTCCCTATTCGGAACGGGCTGGCGCTGACGATGTGGGGCTGAAATGGGGATATGAAATTACAAAATCGAATAGTAAATGTAAAACAGTATATCTAAGCTTATTATTGAAGTTCTTAGTGTTTCTTACACTATTTAGTGCTTTTATATGCTGACATTTCTTATTATATTGACATACAGCAAATATTCTCAAAGAAAATTTGATACAAATTAGTCGCATAATAATTAAATAAACTACATTTTTAGGTGTTAGTGCTCGAAAATGAGAGCATCCAAGTTGTATAATGTATTTACAAAGGGGATGTATGATGGCTGTATTGAACATGACGAAAAGAAAACGAAATATTGCAACACGAGTTACGGGACTCATGAGTGTTCGAGGCTGGAATAAGCAGTAAATATTTGAATTGGATATTCTTAATATAAAGTAAACAGACATGATTTGGGAAATAACCGAATTTTTTATTTAGGTAGCGTCATATGATTGAATGAAAGGGAGAGGTACAACCAATACGGTTTAATGCCGGTGTAGGCATCATGACAGAATAAGTAACTGTTGACAGACGGGTTAAAGCAAATGAAAAAAAATTCTATTCAGTTCCAGAAAGACAAGTGAAACGGAAGTGACATTTTTTATCAAGACCTTAATTTTGTCTGACGCTAGTCTGACGTGGAAGCGTGTACTTTGTAGAAGTGATTCACACAGGGGAGCGAACATTTTTAGATGCTATTTAGATTCGGTACTGGTATCGTATCAAAAATTCAAATACGGAAGACAGAATTATTAGAAGATCAAATAGTTTATGTTGCAAGGACGTTTATTCAATACGATTATAGAGGCAAGTCGAAATGTCTATCCGAGATATTTGTGGAAGTAATTTAGTGTAAATAGTTTTTTCGGTTTAGGGAAATGAGCTTCGTTTATTTAATAATCTTGAAACAACGAGTACTTCTGGAAATCTATATTCAGATTAAATTGCAACAATTTCTAATCTTAATATCAAGATACAAGAACAGAATATTTCCGGTCGTCTTCATAACGCTTCGAGATGAAATTTCAGATGGACGTCATCGCAGCCTCAACTTCTTCATGAACTGTAAGCATGGCGGAAAACGTCTAACAAATAAATTTAGTCTGGCAAAGAGAAAATCAAACAGACATTTAAAACGCGTTAGAAGATCAAATAAATTAATATTTCAGTTTACTGGCATGCCAATAAAAGTAACTGCACAAAGTAAAATTTGTAAAGAAAATAATAAAGTTTAAGTTAATGTTAACATCAATAAACGATGTAAATATTTTATTAAAGAAGCTGATTCATTTAATAGTTAAGACTCCGCAGACCAACCATTTTATTTCTGGCAGAATATGTTTTCAACGAATATCGTCTATACGAGAAGGGACGTCGACCTACATAAGTATTACTCAATCATATCAGAATTTTGGAGTCGGGCATTCATAAAAATTAAATTGTTTAAATTTTGAAATATGTTTAGAGCCAAGGGATAAACGTTCACAAAAGGACTCCCTCAGTTTGAATTAAACGCAGATGCGATCAAAAGGGGTGTATTAAACGCAGATCGTATCAAAAGTGGTGTGTATAAAAACACTGCTAAGAACATTTCAATGTGGCTTGATTGGCATGCAGCAGATTGTACTAATAATACCTAGACGTATGAAAACTTTTCAGTACTTTGTTGTCAAATGCTGCAAGCTACCAGCCACAAGACTTGTTTTTGTGCGTATGTTGACCACTCAAATCGAGCACATCTTCAAATGCTCTCCCAACGCTATCATACTAAGTATTATTATTTCTTCCAGTCTCTCGCTTAGCGAGATGCCTATAGCAGACACCGGGACTTTGTGTAGAACCAAGGTGTCTGCTTCGTTTGCAAACTCGGGCGGTCAGTTATATCAATAGAAACTTCCTAATGATGAATGCATTACTCAGGAGAACAGCCTTTTGCATTGTTTGGATGTGCCAGTTCTTAAGGCCAAGCCTTGCAGACGACTAAATTAGTTCTTCGGAGATCAGTTTCATTTGCATGACTACAGGGACTCCTTCAACAGATACTAGCGCCACATGTCGCTCAGATCAATAGCCAAGGCCTGATATTTTTGCTTCTTCTCGGCAACAGAGTCAACTATATTTCGGTATTATTATTATTATTTTAATAATTATTATTATAATAATTATTATAAAAATAATTATTATAATTATTATTATAATAATTATTATAAAAATATTTATTATTATAATAATTATTATAAAAATAATAATAATTATTATTATTATTATATTTTTCCGTTCATTTTTAAGGGGCAGCAAAGCCGTCGAAAATCAGCTATTATGCACAGTAATAAAAGTAATTGCTAAACTAATTGGTAATAGTTAAAAAGATAATCATTCCGCGAACTGTAAGATTTTTGCTATGCTAGCTTTGTATTACTACTGGGTATGATACTCTCGTGTGAAGCCTACATCTTGCGTATGTTCTGAGGTTGATAGGAAATGACAGAAGCCACGTGTTGACGATGCGTATCGTATTCCAAGCGCTACTCTATTCCTTGGAGATAATCCATAATCCAGCTGATACATTTCTATCGCTTGGATATCTAAGATATCTCGAACTCGACAATTCGATTCGTCTGCAGTTTGCGTCTGCGTTGGCTCCTCCCCAGAGAACATATTGTTATCAATGAATAAATGTACAGACGTACGTAAGGTACTATGGATACAATACCAGCTAGAGACTGGGAAATCGTGGAGGGCGGAAACACATTTACATGTTACTCGTCATCTTCTACATGCCACGCGTAAATGAATGTAAAATCTTGGCAGAGTCGGTCATTATTATTTCTAGGAATGACTGCCCTAATTAGGTCTCGTATGTGCTCATTTTGGAAACGACGCAAGTAATGCATTGAATGTGGCTGACACAGTCGGCATGTGGTTCCCTGGAAGAAAAGATACAAAACAAGAATGACCTCGTAAAACTATTTGGTTTATAAATGGTGTCAAATAAATTATATACAAATAATTTATGGCTAGGCTTAGTTCAAGGACGATGAAAAAAGAACCCTGATAATTAGATACGACAAATCTTTACGTAAGTGTAGTCAAATACATTTTTTTCGATATTACACATAATGTTATATCGACTTAAATAAAAAAAAATAGGATCAAAAATCAATCTCCACTTTCTCATTAAAAATTCAACAGCCGGACGTCCTTTAAAAGCATAAATGAGTTTTAGCTAAAAATGGCGATTGAGTACTACTACTCCATAAAAATTATTATTATTATTATTATTATTATTATTATTATTATTATTATTATTATATTATTATTATTATTATTTTATTATTATTATTATTATTATTATTATTATTATTATTATTATTATTATTATTATTATTATTCTTTGCGTATCGACCGTTCCTAACCACGTTCTAACCTAATCTTGCCGAGGCACACACATATTCTATCTTGGAGAGATATTAACGTGTGCCATTATGGTGATCAAAATTTCGGAGGTATCCCTTTGTAAGGCAAGGTTGTAAAGCCTTGAATTACGAATTATGATGGGATAAGATGATGATGATGATGATGATGCTGATGATGATGAGTGAAGACAATCACTAATACAACTGTGCTGAAGCTGGACTCGAACCTGCAGCCTCCTCTGCGCAGACAACGGCTTCTTCAAATTTATTTTATTTTATTTTCCGCTAAATATCAAGAACTCTTCTAAACGTGAAGTTACTGAACTCTTATTTAGATTTTTAGATATATCTTGTAAAATGGATTAAATTGCCAACATCATGTTTCGTAAACAAACATTATTTTCAGAGTATATTGTTGTAGTAGTAAATTGTTCTCCCCCCCCTACGTCACATACAGTTTTTACTGTTGTTTTTTCTTTGAATAAATCTAAATCTAAATCTAGTTCGATATTTTTTTTCAGCTCATGACCAATTTTACAAAATATTTATTATTTTTTCTTACATTAGCGGCAAAGATGAACATTCTTATACCTGGATAGTGAACTCAGCCACCCATCGTTGCATTATCTCAGAAATATTTTCACACGTAGAGAACAAACATTTTAATTCCAGCTTTTGTGTTAACTGATATAAGACAATAATCCACACAACGCAGAACAGATCCATTCCTTCCACCCACTCCTTTACCTGTAATACACTACAGGATGTGGTTCAGGATGAAGAGTGAGAGTAGAAATTAAATTATTTGAATAAACAATTCACAGGATACGTTAGCTCATGTATGGCGCTGGTGTCCTAAGAGTTTATACAAATTGCATTGAATTAATATTTCACTGTTATGTCAGCACATGTATTCACTATCAATTAAAAACAATTTTGTGTAGTCTTGTGTTGACTAATGCTGTTGTAAACCAAGTTTCCACAGATAACAGTTGCACTTTTATTTGTTGTAAGTAGTTATTATTTCTTCAACTCGAATACGTTGAAATGTTCTGACTTCTCAGTGTTCATACTTTCACATAAGATCTTGTTTAATTCTAACGAACACAAGACTTATTATTATACACATATATACTTATTAGGGCAATTCTCTCACAACGAACGGTTTTCTACAGCGTAGGATGCCTGGGAGGGGCGTTGTCGGCTCGAATATAACCATATTATGCGAGAAAGATCACTATCGTCGATAATTCCATATGTTGACCGTCACAGCAAAAAATAGTTTCAGTTACCTTATTAGAGAAATTTTGCGCAGAATTAAGCACTACATAATATTCGATATGTTCTCACTTTTGGACCTTTGTGCATAAATGCGAAGTCGGACACTGCGATACCTCACAATAATTATCGTGTGCAATGACGTGTCTCGTATCGTGTACGATGCTGGTGACGTGATCATAATAAATTGAATTTGTTTCTAATTTTGGTAGTAGAGTAAAAAGCGCGTGTAATTAGCAAAGCACGTTACATTGCAACACACGTTACCATTGTACTCAAAAACCCTGTATTCTGGACCCTTCTTTCGCAGTTATTTACCCTTCCGTTCAGATCCTTACAGTGGTTACAAAATGAGGCCTTTCGGGACTTTTATTAAATTGTTAAAAGAATATTGCATAGTTCTTCTGGATACCAACACTGAGTTATAAAGTGTTGAATGTACACTATCAGTCCTACTAGATAGTTCAAAAGGTCAATTGTTAGAAATTTAATAGAAATTTCAAGACAATTGCCAAGAAGTGCATTCCTAATTGCTTGGACATTGGATGCGATAGCACTTAAGATGTGTAGGTCTATTAATAACTAGAACATTTTTGGAAGAATGTAATAAATTACCAGAATTTTGAAAAATGCTTGTATTCATTACCGTGTTGTAATAATCACGTTTTACTAAAACATCTCACCGATTAAATGGTCTTTATGTCTTATTCAAATATTTGTTTATTGGCTAATGACTCGAATTTCATGTATCACATGAACAGTCAGTTGGTCTGGGAAAGAGAATTTTCTGCCCTTTTGCATTAACCACTGTTAATGCTTCCTGATGTGTGCCTTTGGTTTTAGAAGTTTTATCAAATTTCCTATAGAGAGGCTGATGTTCTTTATTAAAACATCAGAACTTACTGCGAAGAATTTCAAGAAGATTCTGTTCTCTCGCCCTGTTTTTGTTTTAGAGCTCTGTTCTCTAGTAATTCGTGCTCTGACGTCTAGCTTCAAATCCTCCTAACCTCGTTCCAGAGAAGCAACGGAAGTGCACTAGAGACCCATGCAATTACAGCGTAAATATAGAGGTAAAATAAATGAGACAACTTAATACGGCAGGCTAAGAAGTGATGCAAAGAAATTGGAATTGTACGATCCAATTACTTCTGCACTCCCATTATATATTTATAACCTACTATCTCAAAATTTTAGCTAAATCGCCATATATTTGCAATTACTAATGATTATTAAACATACGTATGTGCTTCTCTAGGAACTTTAGCCCATAAAACATGAGGATAATCAGAGCAAGCAAAGCAAATTTAGGTCCTAGGGAAATTAGCCAACTTGTCGGAGGAAAACCCTACATCGAAACAACCGTTAGTGCTTAAGAGGTATTCTGTGAAATAGGGAATCATTTTCATAAAACTTATCTGAATATGAACTTTAATGCGATGGAATTGCGTTATTATATTTCTCTTTAATTACTGAATATTCTATTGAATTATCAAATCCAATTAAAATTAAAGAAATATTATTCTACAAAAAATATTATTTTCGCAAACAGTTATTTTCTTAAGCTACTTAACGATAATACGAGCTGCAGATTCCGCAAATATTTATGTTGCAAAATCTTGACAAATCCATTATTTCAGCGCATTAACAACGCAGATATTTTACATTCAACTAAGCGTATTATACAGCGTGTGAGGTCGTGGCTAGTTGCACGCCTCGTTGAAACAGAGAAGCATTAACGATCAAACTCTCAGGCGCAAACTTCCACTGTGTACATTTAATGAAGGACGAACAATGCATTGTAACGAGGAAACTGAGTTCCAAAGGTGCGAGGTAACTTACGCGAAGGACAAAGAAAAGAGATAAGAGCGCTCTGCAAGTTCCATGACGTGCAGCCGACACTAATTGCACGGCAGGGTCCTTGGAAATAAGAAGTCACTCGCGCCCACCTTCCCTCGACAAATGGCACTCGCGCCTTCGCCGTCGGAATAGCTGCGACCTCCTTTCCCAGCCAGAAGTTCCTGCCTTGTGTTCTGTAGAACTCTGCTTTTAATTTTATAACTAGCCCTCCCAGCTAAAAGTTAAATGTTATGTATGTTCTTGAATTTAAATTTAATTAAAGCAGTAAAATAATTACTTTTCCTTGGAAGATGTATTATAATTCTTATTAGCTCTCTGATATAATCGAAGTTAAAATTACAAAATAGTGAAGGTTATAATGCAGATAAAACTGCTATAACACATCTTCATGAGAATATATATGTTATCATAATGTTCGATTCAATTATGATATCTCCAGAATACTATAGCTATTTCATATCATTTAGAAATTTGGACGATTTTTAATCCGAAAACTACAAGTATTAAGAATTCATAAACGTTTATTCGACATAATTATTTATCGAAGGAACTGTACGGTTCTTAAAAGAACGCCTGAGTAGTTGCTGAATGCGTTTGCATTCAGAACTAAGCTGAATTTCAATAAAACCCAGCAAAAATTCCTCCTTATTTTAACAAACCGGTGCACAGGAGCTTACAGAACACTGCAATTAATTCTCAACTCTGCCTCGGCTTCAAACTACAGGCTCTGTTTAATATGTCTGAAATAAGCTGAAAATTCTACCTCAAATGTGCATCAACTAAAAAAATTGTATAAGATGCGTAGATTGAGTTAAATACAACAACAGTTTATTGGTGTCACTTTGAAAAATGTACTAAAATACACGATACTTTCAGGTTTTGAAAGAATGACTGTCCTGTTAGTGCTTTAAAGATTATTTTATATTGTTCCTTTTCTGAACTAAATGTCCTGTGTACTCAATAAGCATAATCTATGAAGTCTTACTTCTGACGCCATTGACCTTAATTACGTCAGAATAGTTAAGAAGTACTACTCTGTGGAACAAGGTGAGTGTCAGAGCAAGAGAAACGTTACGTAGGAATTATTTGTAGAAGAGCCTATTAAAATGTGTAAATTACACTTTTCGCGACAATTTAATTAAAAAAGATAGAAAATCTAAGATTTAGGGTGCAATGGCTCCTTTCTGTCTTTTGCTACGACTATTTATTTGGTACTATTGAACGTACCATCACCCTAAAGGTCAGTGGGAAGGAGCATGAAGCCTAATAGTATCATGTGCAAACTATGTAATTTCCAAAGTATTTATTTTTAACTTTAACTCAAGAAACCGAACTAATGATTTAAAAAAGAAAGTTATAAATACATTATATCAATTACTAAGAAAAAACAAAAAATAGAACGCATAAGTTTCTGTGACCTCTCCAGAACAAAAGAAGTAAAAAGTTGACTATTAGTTGCGTCTTATTATGACTTATTAAGGCTTTGTAAAATAAATGAAATTAAGACCTATAGGTCATACCAACTGTCATATTTGGATAACTAATTGATTGAATACTCCTTAAAACCTTTTTAGAAATTGCCATTACTCACCATTTGGTTGAACATCGATCGGCCAATAACTGATGCTCCAATGACACACAGCACAAATTTTCACCACACACACTACGAAGCTTTAACAACTTGCACTCTGATTGACTTTTATAAAAATGTTCACTGAGTACACAAAGTATATCATTACACATATAATATCAGTTGTTTCAAACTGAAAAATTTCCCATTAACAAATACAACGTATCAACTTGTGTCCGCCGAGCTAGCCGAATCCCAAATGAAAGATACGCACACGATGGTTTCCGACAGTTTACCAAAGAAATTGCATCAAAGAACGCACTGGAACAAAAGCGCAAGGTGCAGAGAGGGAACGGCGGATTTATGAACTATTCTAGCAAGTGTAGAAGAGAGTTTTAAAATTGAAAGACTAACCTTCAATTGAAACTATTTATTACAGCCGGATGTTATTTGTCAAGTTCTCTGACCTGCCATTATGTTATAAATAACCTATATATGTATTATGATATATTACTCGAAGATAAACTTGATTGTCTATGTAAAGAACCCGAACTAAAATATTTGCCAATTC
This sequence comes from Gryllus bimaculatus, assembly GCA_017312745.1. Classification (NCBI taxonomy): domain Eukaryota; kingdom Metazoa; phylum Arthropoda; class Insecta; order Orthoptera; family Gryllidae; genus Gryllus; species Gryllus bimaculatus. The sequence continues at coordinate 1,425,519 of BOPP01000132.1, forward strand.
TCTGTAATGTATTATACTAAGTCCTACAGAAATCCTATTTTATTGACGAAAACCAATAATCGCAACTGTTTGGTTATTTTGAGTTTTCGGGTGCGCCAACTGCAATGTTCATAATTTTCGTAAGTGTGGTGCATGTTCAATTGTTGGAGGTTGTAGTGTTCCTCGCTCGCTAGAATATGAGATCTGGCTCCGGATCATGTCCTCGCACACGAGTTTTCTATCTCCAGGTATCTCCACCACGGGGCACCGCTCCAACCAGGACAAGTTCTTACCTTCCGACTGGTCTCTCGACGTGTGGTAGTGTACTGTAAGTGTTAGAGTAGTTGTGCTTGTATATGCAAATGTGTATTCTAACGCTATTATTTGATAGTTATTGTTGGTATGTATTCTTTCGAATTTTATTTGTGAATGTTTGGTGATATCTTGTGTTGAACAGGCAAGCTGTATGAAACCAAATTGTTAAAAAAATTCTTAAAAGCAGACATTCCTTTAAAGTTAAGTTAATGTTCGTTGGCATAAACACGCTGCATGAACGTAGTTAAATAAGAGCCTCTACTATATCGATTAACTCAAAGAGGTATCGCCTTCGAATTGAACAAAAGACTTTGACAAGCTTTCATCTAGTCACTTTTAACATTAATTCCTTTTCAGAATAAATAATTGCAAAGCGGCATAAATATCATATTGAGAGCTTGGAAGATAAAGGATTTACTTGGCCTTCGGTACTGTGCAGATAAAGTCTTATTTTTATTGAAGTAGTTATGCAAAAAGGCTTATATTTGTACTGAAATAGGAGTGCAGGAAGGCATGTAAGCTATGATAAATGCATTTACCTAAATAGTAGCCAGAATTATTTAAACAATTAAAATGCTTGTTCTAATGCTGAAAATCATATTAGCATTAGCATGAATACTTACTTTATCTTGCTTATAATATTGATGGCGCATTACCATGCCATCGTATAAAATCTGCACATTCTCGAAAATATAATTTTTCAGATTTAAAAAGCATTCTTAGTTGTATTTTAAACTTCTGTTTGACTATCTACTTGTTTCACTCACGATGCTGTTTCTACAAACAACTAGTGGAGGCTGTGGACTGAACAATCCCTTCAGAATTCACAATTAGTAACATTGACTGTAACCTTGCTATTGTGTTTGTTTTTCAAACGCCTGTAATCTCTAGCACTAATCTGAGACGAATCATAAATTATGTCCTCGAAAGGGGTCTAGAGACCATACTCAAGAGTGATATGGAATTTCATTTGTTAGCAAAAATACCGTGTCTGCGAAGGAAGCAATCTAAAATTTCGTCTTGAAACTTCGGGCTTTCCCTAACAATATTTAACACTTCATATTTCGGGAGCTTAAGTTCAACACTTCCTCCTTGTTATGCGTCCGCTTGCATTGAAATACATAGCTTGAAGAGGCACAGAAACAGTGCCCACATGTCCAGATATGTCGATACATTTCCAGTGTGTACAGATCGGTACCCGGAGAGAAAGAAAGAAATTGACGAAAAGGGATTAAAATGTCAAAATTAGGGAAAATGTCATAAGCATCGTAAAATAAAGTAGACGGAAAGCAGGTACTTCACAACACTTCCAGCACACTTAAGTAATTCCTATAGTTATAAGACTTAAAATTGTAAAAATATATTCGGAAGGTATTTTACCTAACTTTTAGACTTTAACGATGAGATACACGTCATTTATTGAAATATAGAATCGGGAAGATTGTTTCAGTAAAATTCTCAAACAAACAAAAAAACGCCAAGTATTTTAAATACACTGTATAGATAATCATGGCAACTACTTTTGTTAATAATAAGTATTATTCTCGAACCAAAGAGTGTATTACGAAATGGACTATATAATACCTTATGCGAGAACATTAGTTGTTTTATACCCAGCAGAAAATCTCTGCACGAGGTAATTGCTGAGTGAAATGGAAGAGTACATGAGCACGAGGCGGGTGGCACTATGTTCTCTGCTGGAAATGTCGAAGCCGGTGTTGGAGGCTCTATAGATGATTGACGACGACACTGCATTTGATCGCGTTGCGAAATGAAGGACAAGGGTCCGCTATATACTAGTGTCATAAAATCATTTGATTTATGTGCGTCGTGACAGTCTGTCACACGCGAGTAGAAAACGTTGGATTCGAAGAAACGATCTCTACAAACACAAATGTGTGAAAACGATTAATAAAAGAGGAGAAAGTAAAGTCATCACCAGAGTAAAGACTTCATATTACCAAATTTCCCGAACTTTGTGCAAACATGGATAGTGATAAAAAATGTATTCTAAAATAAATTATTTTACTCTAACCTTTTTCCCATGCATATATCTCTGAAATTCCAGTTCGAACGAGACTAGGTACCAATTTTTCCTTTTGCCTCATAAGTGTTTTTTCTAATCATAAATACTATCTTTTGTATTACTGTTTTTAGTGCTTCACTTTACAGTTCTGTAAGGATGCTCTACATTGTAAAATTGAATTCTTGAACTACTGTAAAATTATTGTCTCCTCCTTTGCATTATCCTTTAGCGCTCTGTGGAATATGTACAGGAATAATTTTTCCACGACAATCTTCTAACAAATGATTTTATAGGCAATGCTAATATTTCAGACTTCTTTTTAACGTTTCTTAAAATTAATTTTTATACGTTGCTACACATTAACAAGTCGAAAATCAATTTTTGTCGAGCAAATATTTAAGACAAAAAAAAGTTTATTTTACTAGTAAAATTTCCTAGTTTGTCAAAGAAATTATGTTTTGGGGCAAATTAGAGTGCGACATTCAGGATAAACTATAATCTTCAATATGTCCGGGGGCCGAGATCGTTAAGGCAGTAGTGTCGAAGCGATCTCGAACTGAAGGATGGCGGTTTCGAGTCCCGCCTTCTGCATGGTTGTATTTGTGTTCGTCCTTTCACTCCCTGTCATCACCATCTCGTGTCATCTTCATAGTTACCATAACATTAAATCTAATAGTGGTCGCTCATAACTTAAAAGTTGATGCGAGCTTAAATAACAAAAAAATGTGCTATATTTCTTTGGGGCAGACAATATTTCATATATTTTAGGCGATACGGCTGATTTCCGCCAATCGTCTTCACCTTCTTGGATCTTAACGGCGTCATCACCCATGAATACGCGCGTAAGTGGAGATTGCCTCTTTCTGCTGGCCAGCGGTCAGCCCTGGCCTTCGGGCGAGCGCCTCGCGTGTCCCCACATCTGCCGCCGCCCGCGCCAACTGGTCCCGCCAAGTCCCCAACCGCAGCCGCCGCCAACCGCCCCCCGGAAGCGGCCCCGCCCCCTCGCCAGCGCAGCGTGAATGCACGCGCCGGCCCTCGCGGTGCGGCGGAGGACGCGCTTCCCCACAGCCAGCCACGTACAGCGAGGACGGAGTTGCGCCGTCCGATGTGCTGGATCGTTGGATCATTTGAATGCTGCTTTCAGAGGTTCAATCAATCGGTTAAAAGCACCATTATGCCAACCCTCTCATCAATGTTAACTTTTCAGTATAGTCCTTAGTAATGCATGCAAATTGAAAAAAAATGTTCATTTTTTTCACTTAAATCCTGTAATTTATAGTCTCAATTTTAATTTGTGAACCTCCTTTAATGTTGTAATGCATAGTTTATATTTTGTTATAGATTTTGAATTTTTATTAAGATCGTTGTGCGATGGGAAACTGCATAAGACATTAAACTGTAAGGCACCTAGGCAACAGCAAGCAATTATTCATTATATCCAAGATATCAACCTTTCCATAATCGCCTTATCTTATATTACTAAAATTTCGAGTGTTATCTCTCCGATATGACTTTCAATTTCGAGAAAGTCTTCAAGTTTATGTAATCCACAATTTAAAAAAAATATTTGTTCAACAAACTGCAAATAAACCTAATATTTATTTCATCTGAGACAAAGCAGCATTAATTTTGTTTGAGACAATTGACGACTTGGAGATTTGTTGCCATCGGAGGCTCAGAATGGCGCTCTTACAGAATACTTGCAGAAATTAAAGTACAGAGCGTTCAGAAAGTCTTTCCGGAACGACTCCTTCGTAATGTATCCATTTATATGTAAATGACAACGTTGCGTTGCGCTCTGTCGAATCCTACTTTCTGTGTTTGCACCACCCACAGCAGCTGAGAGAATACAGATTGCCTCCGGGGCAACACGCTATCCTTCAATGTCAATTCTGGGAAGCCTAGGTTTGTAGAGGGGGGCGCCGCCGCCGTTCGTCCAACAAAATCCGCAAGAGTTCTCTCAGTCTTCTCGGAAAATAACAGTTCTACCTTGTTTTCGTACTACTAATTACGGCATAATTTAAGCGAGAGGAAAACATTGAATTGAATATAATTTCTTAACTTGTTTTGTATTTTAAAGAAAATTACAGCCAGTCCAATGCTCACTATCTGATAACTCAGGCGTGACGATTTCAAGCGCGCACAAACCCTTTACACGGAGCTATCCAGCAGCGCCCCCGAAAGACGATGTTGTCGGCGAAGCATTGGTTTAAATGGAGGTATTCACAGTAATGGAGCAATGGCGGTTAGTGGCGCACTCCCGTCACAAGCAGCCATGAAGGCGGTGGCTGAAGATCGGGGTCGTGTCAAGTAGAAACTAGTGGTGCAAAACAGCACGTACTTTCTCCTCCGTATTTTCACGCAAAAATTACTCAAAGTTTCGAAAAATTATGCCTGGCCTAATTTCAAAATTTATCTCTAAAAATAGATTTCATTTAAATAAAAAAACTTTATCTTTAGTATTACAGCTGTAGGAAGATTCCGAAAAAACTTTTAACATTTGCAATTTTCAAAAAATCAGGATATTCAATGTACATGAGACCTTGACCATTTTCGTAAACGTTCTTAATACTATCCAACAACAAAATGTAATAAAAAACTATAGAAACATTTTTTTTTAAATTTAGAAAATTTCCCTTAGTCTCGTGTAAAGTATCTCCCCAAGTAAAACATTGTTTCAAATTCAAGAGACCGTGACATCAGCCAAATCGATTGAGGAATATCAATTTCGGAGAAAATTAGATTAATGATTTAGTCGCTAGCGTTGTTCACACACGGAGATAGACAGACAGACGTTTTGCCGTTATTGAGTTTTTCGTTATCAAGGACCCACAAAACATGGATTCTGACTACACAACGTATTAGAGGATTTAGCAATTACATTTATTCATATAAGAGTTTTTATTACAAAAGAAAATTTGCTGTGTTTTCGCGTAGCATTACTTAACTTTCTTTCAAATCCGTAGCGAGTAAGTAAAAAGTGATAGCGAGCCAATTTGATTCTACATATGTTTTTGTGTAACAATTCTTTGAAAACGAAGTGTAGCGTCGACTCAGTAATATGTTAGGTAAAACGCGGAGACCAAAGACCGGTCTGTCAACTAGGAAATGCACAAGTCGATTGGATCATAAATGTACTTTGCATCCAAGTATTGTGATGCCTTAGTCTGCCTAGAATCGTGACGTGATAACTGGTAAATGGTGAGGGATGTCATAAACCTGCTACAAGTTATGAATTTCAGTGTTAGACGTCTGAGACCATAACAAGACAGGCATATTGTATTTAAATCTGAAGCATTTGGCCATTTTCACTCATCAACCAATATAGGTCCGCAATTTCCTTCAGAGAGCAAATGAAGATAAAAAAGGTAATATCTTCTGTTGCATTTTTCAAGACTTTAAGATACACCAACTCTTTAGTTCGAGTAGTCAGAAACTAGCAGGATCTCAAGACATATGAAAAACAAAATTATTGTATTAACGAGAAAACATTAAATCCCCAAATTGTAAGCTTTATTTGTAAATAATTGTTGGGCAATATTAATATAATTGCCTTCGCACAATGTTGGTCCTATAAGACAAAGTCCAGTTCAGAGCCTGACCGTTCGAAAGTGTGTTGCAGATATTTTCACTTGATATTCAATGATACATAATGATGTACAAAATGAGAAATGTCCGCGATGCCCCAAGTAGTAAACACGAAATATTTTGTGAGTTTAACAAGTTTTGACGACTTTACTTTGAAAAACAAACTTTCTTTGAAACACTGCTCTAAGTCTCTCGACTTACGACGTATAGTGAAATTGGCTAATCATTTTTAATGTAAATATTTCAGTAATCTTGTTACTGGATCAACGATGCCGGATAATAAATACAAATAAAAATGTTTGTGGACTCTCTTACAAAAGAAGTGAGGTAAAGCAAAATATTTTCATTTTAGAAGAAATGAACAATGGATATAAAGTTTGAGGAGTGTGAGTAGTACTCACGTGTCAGAGCTGTTACCAAACAATAGCAGATTACCAAACAGTATCCTAACGAAAGACCTTTATCAGTATGCCGCATGTCTAACACAATGATATGTGGTCGGATTTCACAAGTAGTGGAAGATTTTTCCGACAAAGGACCGTATAAAATGTGGGTGACTATTAAGTGAATTGAAAGTAAAGAATAAGTACACAATTTTTAAAACATAATTCATGCTTTAATGAGTTTCTGGGAACGACCTGAAATCGAATCAGCAATTTTCCGATACTCCCAAAAGTGAAGTTGCTGTAACAATGGTAGTTCCTGGTGCTGGTAATTGAATAACATTAAATTAATACAATTCATTTTGTAAAAAAATTAGTAATCCCCTTATATCAGAAATATTCCAGGTACTATAAACGAATATGGATGCTTTGGTAAATGCTATTCCCTGATGAAGTTCCTTGAAGAGTCTGGTGCCTGGCTAGAAAAACAGGACAGAAAAAGTTGAGATCTAAACCAACACTTCGAGTTAACATGACATCTGTGAAATACAACCCCTTACACCGCGCTACACTGCACCGCATCTCGCTATTTGCAAAGAGCCGGGTTCCAGTACACGATATTGCTCTCGCGTTCCGTTCCAGGTTCCTTCCACCACGCCCCCAACAAAACACCTCGCATTGAAGAGAGCTGCCACTAGTCTCAACACTGGTTCTTACTCTGCGCAGCGGGGCGGAACTTTTCATACCTCAGCCCGAAAGGTCGTTAGTTCGCCCCCGCACGCGTGTTGCACTTCCGGGGAACGCCCACTCAGCACCTCTCACCGCCTCTCCGCCCCGCTTCACCTCCCCGCCCCGCTTCAACTCCCCGCTCCGCTTCGCTTCGCCTCGTCTCGCGTTGCCCCGATTTGCCAAGCTCCACTCCGCTCCTGACTGCTCGGCCCCGTCCACCCCCCTCCAGCCTCCCGGACGCCTTCCTGCTCCACACACGACTGTTCCTTTCTTCCTCTCTCCCTCCCCCACCCGCCCTCCTCCATCTCGCTCGGCTCCGTTGCGTCTCCTCCGTGAAGCCCCGTTCGTTTCTCTTCATCTTATCCGCGTCACGAATCTCTCCGAAACGTCAGGCCGCGTCCGCCCCTTCAGGGCTCCCGTGCAGCGCTAATCCACCTACCTTTCCATAACTCCTCTCTAACTTCTCTCCTCACCGACACGCCCCCTTTTCCCCTCTTTTACCTGCGGGGGAGATCCATTCCGGCATGCCCGCCCTCCACATATCGTCGCGCCACGCCTCCCGCAAACTTCCTCTCCAGCATGGCGAGGTTGCCCTCCGCCATCCACCTCCTCGCTACGCACTGCTTTGTGATAGTTCGTTAAGTCGTCGAGTTCACGGCCACCAAATACAAGGTTCCTCTTTTTTTTATCATACCACACTGGACCCTGCCCACTCTCTCGTCTCTCGTTCCCACCACATTCACTTCTCACCGTCACAATCTCACCTCCCCGCTTGACTCTTTCCTGGCTTGCCACACACAGTGCCCCCGCACGACTCTCTCCTCCCAGCACGACTGTCTCCTCCCAGCACGACTCTCTCCTCCCCGCATGACTCTCTCCTCCCCCGCCACAATCCCTGGGTCCACCGCCTAGACACTGTCTTCCCGCCATTCTCTTTTAATTACTCAACACTGTTCGTCTCCGCCACGCTAATCTCTTCGGCCACAGTCCTCTCCTCCCGTGTCCTACTTCTTCTCTCTTCTCCTGGCAGCATTTTAGCACCTTCCCCTGGCACTCCACTCTCTTCCTCCCGTTGTGCCATTTCTCTTCGCACCGTCACGCTTTTTATCTCCGAACACTTCTTTCTCCCTCGCACTGTCTGATCGCGTCCGTCAACGCTCTGCCCGGCGCCCTCCTCTATCTCATCCTGCTCCACCCTCCACACCCTTTGCCTCGCTGTTCAGTTCCGCTTTCCCCATCAACGGCAATTCCCCGTAACAATTCCTCCCACCGTCCCGTTCACTCCCCTCCGAAGTGGAAGTCAGAGCGGTCGCAGAGCCGCCGGGGCGGAGGCGGGCGGGGGGCGGGGGAGCGGGAGGCGGGGCGTGGGAGTGCGCGGAGGCGAGGCGCCTGCTGTAGAAGGACGGCATTTTGCGCCGTCCTCTGCGCCCCGAGGAGCGCGTCGCGACCGCCCCTGCGCGCCCCCCTCCCCCGCCTCACGCCCACTCTCCGCCGGCCGCGCTCCGCCCCTGCCCCGCCCCGGCAAGCAGCGCCAAGCCACGCGCGGCTGGATTACGGCAGCCCGATGGGCCCGACCGCGCCGCCCGGCCCACAGACGAGAGAACGCCTACCCACACGGCCCGCCCACCACAGACAGTGGAGCGCCGACAGCGTGAACGTTCAAACAGGTTGCCGTTCATCAGGTTCCACTTAATTCAAGACAATCCGTTCATTTGAGATTAAATTAACAGTTCATAAACTTAATTTATATTGCAAAGAATGTTGAAAATGCACGGTTTGGAGACCTACTGTTTCCATCTTTAGATAAATAATGTATAGCTTACAAAGTTATAAGGAAAGTGAATTCAAATGTATATCTTCTTATAACTTAATAAGCTATACATTATTTGCCTGATGTTGGAGACACAATAGGGCTCCGAAACTTTGTGTATTTTTAAAACTCTTTGTGAAATAAACTATGTTTGTGAACTGTTAATTTTATTTCAAAAGAATTGATTGTTTACAATTATGTGGAACATCATTAATGGAAATATATCATAGACAATCAATGACAATATTAGTTCAAACAAGTTCTTTTATTTCATTCTAAGGTCAATCACTTCTTTGTAATGGTTCTGGGAACAATGCCTTCGAAAATACCAAAGAGTTACCAAAATTATTACAAGCTACAGGTTTTTGTACATTATAAATGCATCTTAATTTCGTATTTACTTATTATTTACAGTTCTAAATAGATCGTAAACAATGTCTACATTCAGCTTTAAAATGATAAATCGCTTGTTCAGACTCTGCAATTTTACGTACGCCACGGAAAACGTATTAATAAACTGAAAATAGTCCTAAATACGCAACTGAGAAAAGCACCCTCCAACATAATTATGTGTTCAGTACAACCTGCGGCTGAAGTGGCCTGATTCGGATGTTGCTCGTTTTTCGAGATCGAACCATCACTACTTGACATTTCACAGAGCGGTACCCACACTCAGTGTTTCTTCCATACCGCAACGTTCTCGAGATATTTTTCGATAGTTCTCTAACCAAATGTGAAAATTCAAAAGATCAGCTTTAATTTCAAACGACCGTATATATTACTCTGCTTTTGAAACTTTTTGCTGCAGAAAATTTTTTGCTGCTGATGTAGAACTTATTATGAAATACTTTCTTGATTGTAAAGTAATATTCAGTTCTTAACTATATCAAATACATAAATAAATTATACATCTTCCAGCAATCCTAAACAAATACAGAACATTCAAAATTCTAATTATTCTTGTTGGCATCAAAATAATACTCCGTATAAGAGCCATGCTGTACACAGTGCATGTGAAATGTGGTTCAGTTACCAGACACGCAATCCATGTTATATCCAGTTATTGCAATCCATGTTATTCATTCAATCCTTTTGAAGAGAGCGGAGCACGTTCTTCTTTTGTCCATCACGGGAGGGTTCGCGCCCACTAGAGGGCGAACGGCAGAGGCGGCGGCATCCATAGCAACGGCGCGGCGCGGCGCCTGCGGTGAGTGCAGAGCCGAGCAGAACGTCTCCTCCGAATGCGCTGTCCGTAGGTCTGACGGGATGGCGGTGATCAAGACCAGGCGGAGACGCGAAGGCCGGCTTAGCAATGACGAGGGACCAGGCCCCGTGGACGTTGAGTTGTCAAGAGTAGTATCCACAGAAAAGCCTGGTAACTGAAATGGACTGACACTCGAACGTCTAGATATCTCGAATATCTTCATAACTCGAACGTCTAGATATCTCGAACATCTCCATAACTCGCACGTCTGAATAACTCGAATGTCCTCTTAATTCGAATGTCTAGACCGAGAGACGTGACTCAGTGCATTAATTGATGTCACTACAGTGCCTCTGCCTGGGAGGTTCTGCGTTCGAGTCTTCGACATTAGCTTGTCACCTAGGACAAATTCAGTAGCTGTCTGGAGGATAAATATGAAGGCTGGCTGCTCTGATCGGTAGTTTTCCGTGATTTCTACGATCAACCAGCGAATGCCGAAGCAGTACCTAAGAAACGGATCGCGGACCGCGCGCGATCTTTCCTTCCTCTTCCTTGTCCTATCCTTACCCCTTACACCCACAGTATCATTAACTACACTACACATGGCGGTCGGAGACCGGTCGGAAGCATAGAGCTTGTCCCGGCTACGGCGGTGCCCCGCTGGTGGGAGATTTCTGGTTGGGGAAACATCGCTAGCCGACGTTAGGTCGGAGCTGGATCGCGCCATCCAGCGGGGGAAGATCACCGCCACCTCACGCAATAAAAACATACACTACATTTACGGACTAATGGCCTCAGTAGTGGACGCGCCCTGAATTACAACCAACCAACGATCGAATGTCTAGGCCAGGGGCCCGCACGGGGTCGGTATCGACCCTTTAGGCCGATGTAATTTTAAAGGGAATCAATAATGAGCGAAGGGCAGAAAGGGGTACAAAAGCTATATATATTCCTCGGCGACGTATTATAAAATATATAACAAAGATCCTACTCATTAAAAGATAAATGAAATTGGTAATTAATTGTTTCCTTATATAAAGCTTCAAAACATACAGGTTTATATTTGTAAGAAAAAAATTGTAACTGCAACTAAATAATATAAATCTAATACCCTATGAACATTATTATTTATATTCTTTGTCTAATTGTCCAGTAATTTATGTGTAGTTATTTTAGTTACAATGAAGTTATATGATGTATATTACAGAAAAATAAACGAGTCTATGAAGCAAAGCATTCTTTTAAAAGAAGTCGATGTTAGAAAGAGTTTGGGAATCCCTGGCATACGTAAGTCGTTAAAAGACAAGTCCTACATTTCTATTTATACAGCCAGACATTTTCTATACATTTATTCTTAACTCCAAAACTCAAAAATATTTTTATTTCCTTTCACTTACGTTAGAAACATTTGCATTAGATTATGTCAGATAGGCTCAATATTACGAAATGCTAATATCAATAAGAGGAATTGTGATTTTAAAAAAAAATATTCTCTAGTCTTATTTTTTTAATCGTTAAAGCCAGGATAAGAATCGATCCGTAAGCTCGAAGCCTAGAGTTGCTGTCATCAGGAAGTTAAAGTTCACAGTGAAATCGCTTCGGATTACTTCGTTTCCTGCCCAGCCAGATAACCTGTTTGCCAGGCGCGGCATCCAATTTCCACTCACCCGAGGGTGCGCCAGCGCGTCCCTCGTCACCTCGCGGTCAAAGGTTGCCTGGAAGAGCGCGAAAAATATGAGAGCAATCTGACGCGCTCCCAATATAAGGTTCGCTAATAACCTTTGCACTAGCCGACACAGAGCATCACTTCACATCAGTTGCTTGTCTCCAAGAGATTTACAAGGATGTAAAAAATGGGTGATTACTCTGCCATCTTTAAAATCAATAAGGGACATACAAGGGCCAATTTGTAACTGTAAGTGTGGTAGAATAATTTTCCATTTCGACTATCTTCATCTAGGCTTCTATTTGTGATACTCGTCTTTCGCGATACTCGTCTCTCGTCTTTCGCGATACTCGTCTCTCGTCTTTCGCGATACTCGTCTCTCGTCTTTCGCGATACTCGTCTCTCGCGATACTCGTCTCTCGCGATACTCGTCTCTCGCGATACTCGTCTGTAACAACTCGATATCTACATGGGTTTCTCGCATTTATGATCGTCAAATGTTCATAAATCAAAATATTGCATAAATGAAACATTTTGCTTCACTTTTATTTTCCCATATAGGTAGTAGAGAGAAAATACATTAAGCTGCAAAAGGTAATTTCGATATTTTGTCTGAAATGCATTATTTTGGCGGTCACGGTCACCAAAAAAGTGTTTTATAATGCCTGGGTACGGTAAACACTAGGGCATAAATGGTTCGGAGATTTTTTTAAAAATGGATATTCCTGGGTAAATCCTAGAGTCTAGGCTCTGTGAATTTGTGTCGAATCATTCGAAGTTTAGTTAATCTTGCAAATTTTTGAATTCGCAACATTGAATTACTTGCACTTCTTATGCTAGAATATTTCGGAAGTTATCACGTTGCCGTACAACACGGGTACGTCACGACAGGGTGGTTTGAAATTCTCAGAATAACTTCTTATTATTGGGCGATGTTTCTGGCTGTATGAAACTAAGTTTTAGATTGTCAAATTTCTGTTGTTTTAAGACCTTTAAATTAATTAAATTTTACGCGCCCAATGCACTACGATTGGTAATCAGTTTTTGAAGTGGTGACTGAGATGTGTTTTTATGAAAGGAATTGCGGTATTATAATTTTATGTAATGGTTACTAATGCGAAAAAATACGTGCTGATATATCACCACTAGTTTGTAGTCTCAGAGAAAACAGAAATTTAAATACAAGGAAACATGTCACTTCTTTGTTTTTCATCTTTGGAAAAATAATAAAATACACTTTACCTACATACAAGTTCCAGATTTAAAAGAAATTAAAATGGCGGTTTCAAAGGATTGTTATTGTTTTGAATTTATCCCCGATTTGAAAACAAGAAATTAGATGAGGATGTACGGAATACAAAGTACTGTGCAAATTATCACTTCGTTCATCGATATCACAAAGACTCGTCGAATCAACATTGAACAAGTAATATAATTAATGGATAATATATTAATACTAATGCACCAGTATATTCACTTATCATTAAAACAGGAAAAATGTATGTTATGTACAAGAGAGTCGAAAAAGCTCCGTTTCCTTGTGACCCAGAATCCCTATCCCCCTGTTATATTTTACATACTCATAGTTGAATAATGGATAAAGATGTACCGAAGAGTGGGGTTTCCAACACTTACAACCCAGAAATATTTGCTTCCTGGTAATAGAGGCCGTATTTGCGATGACAAGCAGATTGCAAATGTGATTTTAGTATTGCTTACGAAATACCAAACCGCCGTTATCTGCTCTGCTCCTCCAGCAACTACCAAAAAGAGAGATCAACAAAACGTGCAAGGCAAGATAGTGACGCCACTTGAATGTGTTGAAAATAAATAAGTGCTATAATATGTGATGATTGAATTACAAGTGCGACTTTTAAACCCGATATTTTAAGTATTCATTTCACTCAGGCATTTTATGTTCCTGAACTCTCGTGTCTTCAAAGTTGGCTGGGCGACGGCCATGCTGAGGTAATGTGCCTGCGAAACGACGGCTATTGTGTGGTTAACCAGCAATTTCAAGCCATATCACAAATAATACATTTTCTCGGGCCTTTCATTTTCTTTTCTCTACAGTGCGTTGAATATAAATTGGCAAGAAAAAATGGGAACAAATACCTACAATTAGCTCTGGCATTGACCGGAAACTTTTTCTACGACGAGTACACTTTTATAAAAGAAGTGCCCTGGTCGGAAACTTCAGTCCCCAGACAGTGTTCTCGGCATTCGGCGTGAAGTCTCCCAAAGCGTGGTCGCAGACTGCCATAAGGTTTTTTGTGCGTATGTGTGTATGTTTCAGTCATTATTTGGTGAAGTGGCATTTGTTTTTCAGTTTTGAAGGCCCAGATACCGAATCGACTTCAAAGCAGACAATAGAATAACTGGCCGCGAAAGAATAGCTCTTCGTTTTCCCGTCCGATGTTTTTTATGTGTATTGAATTCCTTTTAAATGTTAATTTTCGAAGAATATTTACCGTAAATAGTAAAACCGAGATAACATAAATGATCGCATAGAATATATTATTGCATAAATATTATTGTGGAAAAAGTTTGAATGTTCATAAATATAATTTAAACATATTTATATTTCTTATAGCGATTTAATAGCAAATTTAAGTGTTTAACGTCGATACAAAATTGAGAAAATTTTACTATTATATTTTATAGTACTTCTTTTAGTACGATTAGGCTATACTAAAATATAATTTTATTTATAAATAAAAATTTTCATAAAAATTATATTTTCGTTTTTTTTTAGTTTTTTGAATTGCACTTATGTTTTCATAATCTATTATTTCAATATCCATATGTCATATTTAAAAATTAATATGTATTTATTGCACTAAAAAATCACTTTTCCGAAATTACCTTGGAATGAAACTGGAGGATTTGTCACTGTGGAGGACACTATCTAAGTGTCTGCATTGCGCGATGCCTCTACCTGGTTGAGAATTCTAGAGGCTGGATATTATAATCAAGCATTTCTCTGGTTCCCTCATTTCAAAGTCATGCAACTACCGAAACCATTCCTATAACAACGGGCCACAGGACACGCGTGATCCTTCCTTCATCTCCCTCATCTTGTCCTGGAAGTACGATGTAATGTTTTCATCCTCGTATGACCAAATATCTCAAGACATCGAAAATGTTTATTATTCTTGATGATCAGTCCTTTAACTTATCCTAAACCTAACTAAATACATAAATTAAGGGAAAATTAACACATGGGTGAAATCAGTGGTGAAATTTTCACAAAGGTTACGGGAGACACTTAAAAAATCCTATCGTGAAACCGCATTGCTCCACAGAATTTAGGTAGGTTGAGTAGGATTTAATTCCCAGTACTCAGTGAAGGAAAACGTTTCCACTCAACAAATTGCTTCCTAGATGGTGATAACAGACGTCAGAGGTTTGCCACAAAAATAATTCCATAGTTACTAATAGTACAAAGACAGGTAGTATAAGTATGTTTCTTCACTGCAACGTTATGAATCTGAACTTTATGAAATAAACAATTTCCATACTTCAGACCTTCATATTCACGTACCTTTTTTTCCGGTCCCCGCAATCTAACTTGCAGAATTAACCAAATTCACAAAACGCCAAGAGTTTTGAAACGCGGAACAACTTTGACGTTTCATCATAATTCATTTCCACGGCAGACTTCGCGGCGCGGGGCCTGCCTGTGACAGCGCTTTCGGATTAGCCGTCTCTTTGGCCAATCAACCCTCCGGCGAGCGCCCACGTCCGGTCCGACTCGGCTTTTTTACCTCGCACCGCGGATTCCGCCCCCAAAGCAACTGGGGGCCCTGATTTCGATGCAGGGATCGATGGATCGATGGGGCAATTTCGCGCAGACCGCGTGGGCGGTTCAGGGCAGCGCCCGCCACTTCAGAGGGCGACGACTCGACCGCACACGCGGGGGAGGGGGTGAGCAAAGGGGGCGTGTCCCAAGAGGCGGAGGGGGAGGTAGTTTGGTGCGCGGTAACCGTAAGTTATGTTCCTGGTGGGTGAACTAACAAACATTAGTATTGAAAAAATACGTGATTTTAAGGTGATGTACTAAATTAATTATGAAGTTGTATATCATAATTTACAAAAATAATAACTTTATTGTAAAAAATGTTTTATAGGTAATTATTTTTTACACGTAATGAACCTAGGAAATAATTAATGTTTTTTAAACTATATGATAAATTTGTATTATTATACCAGTTCCTGGTGGGCGAACTGACAAATATTAATAACGATAAAACTACGTGATTTTAATGCGATATACTAAATTATTTATTAAGTTGTGTACATTGATTTACGAAAAGAATAACTTTATTGTAAAAAATGTTTTATAAGTAAATCATTTTTACACGTAATAAAAACAGGAAATACGTAATACTTTTGAAACTATTAAAACATTTGTATAATTATATCAAAAAAGTTATTATCATGTCTTTACAATTAACGTATTCAATTTACAGATATAAATTACTTTAATTTTTACTTATAAAGTATGCCTTTAATTGTTCATGAAATGCGAAATTTCCGTTTATCTTAGTAGTTTTCCATGAAATCATTTGCAACTTAGTTTACTTTAGAAACTCTTGTCCTGTGAACGTGGTTGCAAGCATAATTTTCGCACGTTATGAACTGTACGTAACGCTACAAAACCAGGTAAGAAAGTAATTTTTATTCTTTATTTTTAAGGACTAAAACACAAGGTAAATACCGATTAAAATGCTTATTTCGGTACCATTCTTTATTTCGCTTTCTCACTTCTTTGGTAGTATAGAGAAAGTTTTATAGTGCTGATGCTAAAAACGGCGATATTTCGACAGAAAAACTCTTATTGTATGCCCAAATTCGTAGTGTGGGATACCCTATAAGTGGATTAATCTTCTTCCAAAATATAGTAAATGACTTCCTCTAAAACGTTGGGAAGGTAAAATACAAGTTTTGTGGTATCTTAATACACAAAAAATTATGCATCATTATAAAATATTAATATCATTGTTACTCTGATATATATTGAGTGCACATGTGTAGTATTTATGTGACATAAACTCCTATCTGAACGGCATTGTAAAATTCACTATTTCTCATTCTCTCAGAATCCACACATTCGTATTTTGCGAAATAAGAAATAATTGTTCGTAGCTTTATTCCCAATACTAATTGCACAATGTAATTCCTTATAGTCATTGTGATATAATTCCCCTACATTTAAATGTTAATTAATAAAATTTCAAAAATACAGTATTACGATAACGTAGATATCAGATGTAGCCCCGAACTGTGTTGAAGTGCTATCAAAAAGAAAGAATTTGAATGTTTTCACCTTTTAATGTAACCAAATCGATGAGCAGCTGTTATGGCTTTAAGTTATTACATCCATACACTTTTCTTTCAGTAAAGTACGAGTTCTTCAATGAAACAAGAGTAATAATATTGAAACAATCATTTCCAGAAAGCGATTTGCACACTTATTCAGAAATCCGGAGCTTTGAAGATTGTCTACTTAGAACAACTACACATTCACATTTTACCCCTACGTCGCATACCGTTTTTACTGTTTTTTTGCCTGAATAAATTTACATCTTCAGAGTACAGCTACTATTGTCACTTCTACCGTTACGTCACTACCACCAGCGTCATCACCAATATCCATCCCGCCACCACCACAAGCATCGCCACTGCCACCACCATTTCAGTAATAATCGCCGCTACAGCCACCCCCACAACAGCCACCCTTCACCTCTCCGAACAACGAAAACAATATTCCCTCCGCCCCCGCCTGCCCCGCCTGTGCCTGCGCGGCCGCGCCACCTGGCCTGCCGCTTCGCTGGCGGCTGCACCGCATACTAAGCGCCCGCGTCGCCCGCGCCGCTCGCCAATGATCAGCGCACAATCGCCCTCGACGCCGGGGAGCCTGAATGCGCCCCTGCGACGTGCCGACGCCGCCCCGGCTCAGGAGACCGCAGCGTCACGGGCGCCGATGGACTCCCAGATTTGAAAGGGGGGCGAGGGCGCAAGTGAAACCAGTTGCTGAACCACCCTTACGTTACACTTTGCAGAAACATCCTACAAAAACACCTTCTATGCCATTAAAATAGGTGCGAGAAAATGTTCATGTTCGTTAGCCTTGAAAAAATGAATTTTCAAGAATACTGCAAAAAATGCAAATCTTTGTGTATTTAATATTAGTTTTTTTCTTTGAATTTAGCGCAAAGAACAAAAAGAATCGCTGAATCTGTAAAAGTATTTCATTATATCAATAATAGTACGACAAATTAACAAGCAAGTACGTACTAAAATTTGATCGTCTATTACACTACGATTTAATTGTGGTTTCTCTTCAAGATCACGAGCTGAAAAAGAGGGGGACACTATAATTCAATTGGGAGCCTCGTTAAAAAGTAAATTTTAGGTATTGAAGGGGAACGTTATTATCTAAGCCTGTTTCAATACCCAAAAATTAAGTCGTAACTAGATACAGATTGGATGAGCCCCTTTCCGGTCAGCTCGTAAACTTGAAGGGACACTAGCAGTCATCGGAGTATAAGAAACCTAAAAAGATGCGTATGGAGATGTATATGTTTTGTAGTGTTTGAATATGTGTATATGACTGCTAAGCAAAAGTATATAAAGTGGTAAATTCAAATCTTGTTTTGGAATGTCTTCAAAATGTAAAAATCATTCGTGGAGAAAAATTCAGAAAATGTCGAATTCGATCTCTCATTATCTCAGGTATCATCTTTCAAGTACACTCCAATTATGCATTGTGCCGTGTAAAGGTTATTTTCGGTCTTCAGAAACTTTTTTCGCCAAAGGATGAATTTATCACAGAATTATTTACAAAAATCGCACTTCCAATCAGCGCGCACTCAATGTTTTAAACAACCTTTTCATATTTTATGATTAACAAATCAAACGAAATTATTTTATCTTGATAGTAAAACCAACTGTACTTTTAAATAAATTTACAAATTAGTGTGGCAGTGAAAAAAGTATATTGATACTATTCTGAAGCTTATTTAAGAGAAAAACGAAGTAGTGCTGGTGGAGGATTACTTTTGACATAACGGAGCGAATATTAAAGCAATTGACTTAAAAAGCGTGAAATAAAAAACGTAAAAAATCTTCGACATGATGAGAAAATACGCAATAGTAGTGGGTAAACACCACTTAATGCAGTTGTGTTCTCCAGAGGCTTAACTAATTGATAATTTAGTTCAGAATGATCAATGAGTCGCTGGCGCAATCTCTCGTTCGGTCCACCACATCCTCGTTGGTTCTATTTTCAGTTCTTATTCTCTACAATCGTAACTCTTATTTCTTGTACTAGTTACTTATTTGTTTTTATCTATTAGTCCGTTCTTGCCACATTTCAGATCCTCATTTTTCCGCATTCGTATTGTATCTGAATATTCCTATCCAACTGGCAGTCCCATATAAGTACTATTTACATTGAAAATGTAAAAGAGCTTGTCTGGTTGAATAGGGGCAGTTGAGGATGGTCCAAACGAGGTGAAACATTATGGAAGTGAGAACTGTTTTTTTTTATTTTAATTTAAAGCATTTGGAAGTATTAATTACAAATTGCAAATGTTCACTTTTAATATAATTTGATATTTAGTCTTATATTGTACATTAATCTTAGGTATTCCAAATCTGTTTCCCTTCCTCCTACTCTTTTAATTTTTTTAAACATATCGGATTTTACCCGCGGCTCAGGCAGCAGCGCTTCAGGCTCAACCACATACCTGTCATGTTCCCCAGTGCGTAACACAGTGTAGCCCTCTGGCCCCTAAACATTTGCCTAATCTGTGCAAGGGGAAGCCGATGGGCAAATCGTGCATAGCTCGGATTTGTGGGAGGAAGCATTAACTATATAAGCTAGCAGCACCACAGTGGCTCTTAAGCCTCGATATTGAACGTTATCTCGTAGTCACACTCGTTACGTTTATATGTAAATTTAATAATTATTTATCTAATGATTTGATATTATCAACATCACGAGTTTAAGTTCTTCTTAAGCCTCTGTATGGAACGTTATCTTGCCACACTCGTTACGTTTATATGTAAATTTAATTATAATACATCTAATGATTTGATATTATCAACATCACGGGTTTAAGTTATTCAAAAAAAATCCATACTATTTATCGATTTTAATTACATATTTTAAACACACATTTAATTATGTCCAACATTGGCGTTTCATGAACCATCTTATTACATAGCTCACTCACCATAAACGTATTTCATCGATCTAAACTGCCATAATAAAGATAGGTGTAGATCACCATTAGGCATGTTTTAGTGGGTTAAGGACATGGTTGAATATCCCGTCTCCCATGTGTCACATTTCCAATAATACGGGATCTCGTATCTTTTCTCTTCTGGTTTATGTTGGCAGCGCAGGAACGTGTGTGGATCACATGTAGGCTTTGCTCTCAGACTGTGCCGTTCCTTCCCCTTCCCCTTGTGTTGTGCCATGGGTGCAGAGATCCAGCCCCCAAGCATCTTTCAATTCGGAGAAATGCCCACTATTTAATATGGCTTGGCACTGAAATATAACACCACAAGCAAATGGGCTAGGGATATGATATTGAGCTTATGCTTGCACAATATCAATATTTCTATAATAACATGGATGCTTTACAACATATTGATGAAATCTGATGCTTTTTAATTTTGATATTTTTTCATTTTAACTTGTTTGATGTTTTGCTGAAGGCAATCGCAATTTTTTAAAAGTTACACCAACAAATTATAACTGATGAAACCACGGCCAGTTGGTGGGTTTGAATACTGCTTATACTGCCTTCATCAAACAGACTATCTCTCCCCCGAGAGATGACCCCAGTGCTTCGGTACTTCCATCTTCTTTCCTAGTAATTCGCTCGCGAAGAGGTGTTCAACGCATGTGCTGTAGGCGTAATACCTTCCCTTCTTCTCCTACTATTCTGCGACGGTTTATTTTAAATCGATGGATTTTGAGCGATGTATCTTTAGCATCGGTGTTTTAATTTGGAACAATGATGCTCTGAAAAACATTGTGTCGTTCCCCTAAAGGCAAAAGCCGATGAGAGATGGATATCAAACGGAAAATGGGTAGAATGTGCGAGATGAAGGGAAGAGAGAGGAGCCGTAGTCAGGGTTCTAGGAAGTCTTATATATGTCAGGTAAGGTAAAAGGACACTTCAGAACAGAGTGGATTGACGTGTTCTAATTGAAGAATGTGTACATTTGTACACACATAAACATATATTTTTCTTTTCCATAAAAAAAATGGACTATTGGGTTGGAAACTAACTTTGAGTACGTGCCTATGTCTAGACTATAAGCGCCCATTATTCTTTAAACAATAATTATAATAATATAATAATTCATGATTGATTTAAAAAATGTTTACTCAAAATCTTGAGCTGAAGAATAATTGGATCCCAGAGCCGTTACACGTTTCATTACAATATAGAGATTTTAACGAAAAGACTGGTCGGCCGATACACAGAGAGACGCTTTGCAGTCAATCGATTTTTTGCTATCAAGGACCCACAAAACGTGAATTCTAACTACACTTTTTTGAAGAAGTCATTTACTACATATTGAAACAAGTTGAATCGACTTTTGTAATACCAAGGCTTCACAATACGAGTTTTCTATTACAGTATTAGAACACTTTCTCATTTCGAGAAGGTACAAATATTGCGATTGAAGTTTCTTTGCCATTAGAACATTGTACGGTTATAAATAATGACTAGAAATACTGTAAGAAGAGAGATAATTTTTTGAATATAATTATTATTGAAAAAGTTTACTTCTTTAATAAGTTAGCAAAATTGTTGATATCTTGGAAAATCACCCAAAGGGTTCCGTTAAGACACGATAAGGAAAGTAAATGCTGACGGCAGAAATAATCGGAATCAGAACAAACCCTGTCTATACGTATGTATGATATTAGCATTTACTACTTTGAGAACTATCCTCATAGATCTCCATAACTTACTATATTTTTCCAGTAATAGTAATAGAAACTGCTGATAAACAAAAAATAAACGGTTCGAATACATGGAAGTCCTTATGAAACGTAAACGCTTTATCTTTCGAAAGTTCCAATGTCGGATAAAAATAGGAATGCACTTGGAATCTCACTTTGCTGAGGCGCTTGGATTTATGGGACCCGTTAAATATTCGCGGGCTGTGCGCTTGCTGCAACGCGTCGGCGAGCCATTACCATGATGAATGCATCTCATCGACTTAATAATTTCGTTCGAAATGAAGTGCAGACTGAACACCGATTAGAAATTGATGTTTGCAGCTCCACAGCCACGCTCGCTCTACTGCTACCTCCTATTTATATTCTGTGACGTAGACCAAAATGCTGTTATTTGGTGGCACGAGTTCAAACACATCGGGTTCCCCTGTGTCGTTCCATTCGGTTTCCGATTTTTGCTTGCATACAATTCAGCTATCCATTTGCAGTAGTATTACTAGATGAACACTGGAAATTTGCAGGCGAGCGAAGCTGAAACCAGGAACAAAAAAAGGGATAACACAAACTATACCAAAAGCGTCTCTTTTTTCATTACAGATACCCGCTGGAAACATGTACGACATTCTGAAAAGCATTTAAAAATGTATTACATTATATTTTGCATTAAAATAATATTCTCACTCCTCACCTGTATTTTACATTATCTTGCATCTCCATTGCGTTCTTTTTGTTCTATTTTTTCTTCCTTATTATCCTATATCCACTCCCTTCTCAGTGTTTTCTTACCATTTGCTCCTTCTTCTCTGCTTGTTTACACTTCCTCTTTTTCATTAATCTTATTTCTTCCATGCATTCCATTTATTTCTCATTATTTTCTCTTTACTCTAATTATTGAAAATGAGAATGAGGAATGAAAGATGAAAATTAACTATAATGATGGAGAAACGACAGAATGAAAGGATCACCAAATTGACAATTAAAAACCTGTTAGGAATCTACTTTGTCCACCACTAGTTCTACAGGGATAGAAAACGGTTTGGTACGCACTGTTGAAAGGCGAACATTGATTGCAACCCCACTAACCGCCTCTTTCTTTTTTAATTACTCGTTGCTTATAGTAAAATATATGCTGCTGAACGAAACTACACAAAATGGTTATCCGAATATTAGCACGTACAGCGATCAAAAATAACAAATAAAATACTTTCGCATAATAATACAATATATTATATATTTTAACAGCCTTTCAAAATAATGCACTGAAATAGAAAAGTATATATACAGAACAACAGTTCTGTAAGTATCAAGGATATAAAAAAGTTTTGCTGTTCCATAACGCAATATCTAGGTGACAATTCTTCAATTGCGGGACTTGGAATGCATTTAATTGCATTCCTTTTCCTTGCAGCCTGTCGTACAAAGTTACCTGTGTCATAAGCAATATTACCCTGAGTATAAGACTTCATTAAACGGAGCGTGAAAATATTTGCATATTTCAGTCATAATCAAAACGTTTCATTATATTTTCTGGTGTTTCTGGATATTGTGGAAATTCAGACACATCTCTTACATGGCCAGAGGTGCATTGCTTTGTCTCAATTTCTGTGCGCATTGGAAATTAATAATATATACTGCAATAGATAAAAATTACACAGATTGACAAAATAAATGAGGCAACATGTGTTATTCATTACTCCCAAGTGAATGAAACCAAGAGAACTCAATCTCCTAAGTGAATAAAACTGCTTAATCCCACATTGAATATAATGTATTTTACATTTTGAACTAATGTTTCGGATTTTCGGCCAAAAGTTTGGATAATAAAGAAGAGAACGAAAAAATGTAATATTGTTGACTAGTGGTTCATATGTGTATGAACTACATTAAATCGATTATCGCAAAATGTTGACAACTGATTTTTCTGTTCATGGAGTTAATTTATAAACGTTCAATAATCGTTGTAGTAGTAAAAAATTATTCTTGTTAAACAAATAAATAATTTTACTACTTATCTCTTATTGTCATTGTTACAAAACTTCACTTTGTGCCATCATAGGGTGAGATTGTTTTCCAATTAGAAAGTTTTTGTAGCAAGTTTTGTTCTTACACATTAATTTATTGAAAATTCAACATTTTAGTATTTGTATTTGAGTGAAGTGTCGATCCATAGTGTTAATTCTAATGTAAAGTAGCATTTTTTTATTTTTATCTTCCAATTATTAAAATTAATTTACAAGACTGTCGCAAAACCAGTGATAAACATTACTTTTCGAGAATATGAAAAAAATAATTCTACAATTTCACAACTTTGCATTGTTGACACCGGATACCTACAACCAAAACAAGGTCCAGAGTCGTAGTGATCATTAAGTAAAGAACTGACGTAATGTATTAATTCAGTCTAAGCTTCTTATTTAAAATGATCGACACTTCACTCAAATATAAATACTAAAATGTTGAATTTTCAACAAATTAATGTATAAGAACAAAACTTGCCACAAAAACTTTCTAACTGGGAAACAATAGTCGGTAACAATTCACCCTATTACGGTACAAAGTAAAGTTTTGTAACAATGCCAATAATAGATAAGTAGTAAAATTATCTCTTATGCTAAAATTAGCCCATGCTATGGCACTCAAAGCGTTATGGAGACGAATGGATTCGTGAAAATCATAAACGACAAATTACAACTGAATGGTTATTATGCCATTGTCTGTTGCACACGAAACGAATAATTAGTATCTCCAAATGATTATTTGCAATTTGCCAAGTCATGCTCGTTCATATTCGTCCATTGCCTCCTTACTCAAAAACAGCCATTTGCACGGTTACATTGATTTGTTAATCGACGCCATTTGGACATCATTCTCCGCAACGGTCGTGATGTCATTTTGCGATGGTGCTGTAGTGATCATTTTCGGTAACCTCATTATATCTCGTAAGGTCACACTGAACCGTCATAATTTTGGTATGACTTGTACTACTAGTAGTAGTAATGGATGAACGTCTGTTTTAGTAATTCATCATCACCATCACAACAATTGGTCACAACATAGGGCCATTACCTCCTCCTTATTCTGCCCTTTCCAGTCTTCTACAGGTCTGGTTCCACTTTCAGTATCGATCCTGTTACAATGCGCTGACATGCGTTAACTGTCATCGTCATCTTTAATTTTGGTAGGCATTCAACCTTTTGCTATTTAGTACTTTTCTCTCCATGTAGTTCACTGATCATACAACGCGTTGGTAACCCCGTGGAAGTTTTTCGAAGGCAAGTGATGCAAAATCCATCTATTGTTAGTATTATGTTTCTGTGGTGTTTGTTTTAATTTTCTTTGTGCGTACCCTTTGTTAATTGAAAAATGTAGAAAATATTTTTTCGTGCATTTTGATTCATGTTATTCTGATATACAAGTAATTCATTATTTCCGTGTTCATTTTTTTCCTTTGGATGGTTAGAACATATTTACAATTTTACATAAACTGGCTTTTAGATGAATATTCCAAATCATAGAGTAAAAACAAAAAAAAACAATCAGTTTTCCCAAAATGTGTTGTTTTATTAGAAACGCTTTAAATGTTATATACAAATATACATCAAATATGCAAATGATCTTGGCTGTCCGTGAAACACGGCGTCATCCGGACAGCCAATCACATTCGCATGACCCTTGTGGCAGATGCCTTCGACATCATTTACACCATATATGTCAATCATTACAATATCAACACAAAGAATTTAACAGAGTACGTCGGTAATTTCAATAATGTAAATATTTCTACAGCTCCATATTTCTGAAGAAAAGTATTCCTGGCATTGTGAACGTTCAGGTTCTAGGTCGCTTTGTGATACCTGTCTGACGGTAATAAAGATTACCTTTTAACAAGGCTTTTTCCTTTTGCCTGCATTATGAATGTTCATCAACACAACTCCGACCTTGTAAATAATGCAGAGAGCAGAGCAACCCTACAAATATGGCTCTTGGATTGCAGATATCACCTCTTTTACTGTCACAAAAGCTCACACTTGATATACACGAGGAGAAAACTCCTGGAATATGTTTGCAGTATATTGGTAATTCCTTCCATTTAATGATGAATTGCGTTTCAAAACAAGTTCGCGTAAAATTAGCAAACTGAAGTAAAACCAACAAAAGAGTTAACTATCCCGGAAACAATGACATTTAAAATCAAATTGTTGTATTACTACTAATCCCTTAATAGTAAGAACTGTTTGACACTATAAACAATGTATAAATCTTTTGAAGAAAAAAGTACTGTAAAATGTTGACAGATTAATAATTGGAAACTTCTTATGTAAAAAACATGAATGCTTAAGGACCGCAGATTTTCACGAGGTTTTTAATAGTTTATGAAATTAGTTTATAATGTTAAGCTTTATTGGACGAGTACGTGTTTTGAAAACGAGCGACTTTTGGAGCGAATTTTCAAATTTGTACGAATGTAATAAAGCAACATTATAAACGAGTGTCATACTATATTTTTTGTATAACAGCATTATACATTTATAAGAGAATCAAACTTAATTATGCGGAACAACTTCCCTGTGACGACTCGGATATTTGACATTGTGCGAGTAAACGGTGGTCGGCTGTTCCATTTAGCTCTACTTCCCTCCGATTCTCTCGCTACGATTGTCTAAATGTGTGATAACGCAATTATTCGTGACATAAAATATAATACGTCATCATTTGTGCCGTAAACTGCCCGATTATGAACGGTTTCTTGCAACAGAAAAGGTTCTTCTATAACGCTGGAATAAAAAAAAAGTTATAAGTTCACCAATAGATTTATTGTTTGCACGAAGATACTTTAACATTGTTTAGACATTTCTTCTAATTTCTGTTTAGTATTTATCTAATTACTTTCGCTTCTTTATAACAAGCAGTCCTAACAATGTCACTTCTTCGGTCACAAGAGGGCAGAGGCGAGAGCGTAGTGTCGTGCGAACCAGAACGGTCCTTCTTCGTCACGTGTGAACGCCACGCAACGTGCGTAGGTGACGCCTTGGCGCGAAGCCTGCCTCCGCAGTAAGCGCGTTCTCGGGTTAATAGGTAATTACAGCCACGCCACGAGCCCTGGTTACGCTCCATATTTCATCCGCTGCTCCATTCATTTTACGCGATACATCATACGCCGCGTAGTATAAGGCAGAGAACGTGTTAGGCTTCTAGGAGATGCGTTAGCGTTCACACATTTTCAATAGTTATAATTAAAACTCTCAGGTGCAATATTTATTGTTTAAAATAGTAATGCAGCCGTATGTGTTATAATTATAAGATTTTTGTAACTAAAAAATGAAATGTAAATTGCATCATACGTGCTGTAGAGGTAGTTGACATGAGAATTGGTTAGTAAATACATCAACATATAATTAGTATGCGTATATGTGCAAAGATGAAAGTCGGCAAATGAAAGTGAAATGAATGCGTATACCTGGAGTTTCGAGAACGACACTATTTCGACACACGCCTGAGAATGTACTTCACGTGACTAAGATATTCTCGCCATGATGTGAATTTTTTGAGAAGACGATACAATGCGAATTGTTTTGTGCGTATAAATCTCAGCATGAGCACTTTTGAACCCCGCCTCTTTAAGACATTAGTGCTGAAATGTAATGATGATAATAAGCTGAACAATTAGCATGAAGATACTGAAATTAAGTGGGAGGCAAGATAAATGAGAGAAATCCTAGGAGACCTGCTGCAAACTTCCTTGGCTCAGAACAAATTCCGGTCGAATTGTCCTCGAGACAACGGTCGAACCAGAACCCGATGAGAAATGCGAGCAATCTAACTTCTACACCACGGATTGCCTCCTCTCCGATTTTCACTGACTGTATGTGACTGGATTGCCTTTTTCGCATTTCCTCCAAATCCAAGCAGATTACAAAATAAAATGCAAACAGTTGGGTACCAATAGGGGAATGACGACGGACCCTACGTAGTTTTTTCTCTTTGTTTAAGCAATTAGTTATTGTAGCTGAGGACGTTTATTACCAGACCTATGCGTAAACCTAAATCAAATCTTTCAAGGCTAATTGGACGTTAACAAAAAAATCGAAATCTTCATCCTGCGTAATCACTTCATGGAATTCCGGCATTGTCTTACAGCCAGTCCAAAAACACATTCATATTTTAGTGTCTATAGATGTAGGGAACGGGTGTGATTTTAGAGCAATATTGTGTTGTTGAATATGTTCTTCAACGAGAAAACGTTATTTTAAAGTACTATATAGCTAGGAAACAAAATTCAACGAAATGGAGCCTACAGTGCCCTACATTGTGTTAATAACTTTATATAACATATGATAAGGATATAAAGACGGATATCACACATCACATATGGAAATATGTCCAATCGTGTAGTAAAAAAAATACGAAAATGGTTCCTAGTGGTCGCCATATTGGATTGATTGATTGATTGTTAGTGATTGTGGGCGCGTCAACGACTATGTCATTAGTTCCGTAAATATGCTTCATTTTTTCGGGAGATAGCGTAGATCGTCCTCCGCTGGATAGCGAGATTCGGCGCCGACCTACCTCCGATTCGGGGAGTTTTCCTAACCCTGTATCTCCCATCAGCGAGGCATCACCCCAGTCACGACAATCATTAAGTTCCCGACCGGTCTCCTGGCATGAGCGGAAGTGTAGTACATGTAAGTGTCAGTGTGTAGGTGATGGGTGAGGATAGGGCAAGGAAGAGGAAGGGAAGATCGCGTGCAGTCCGTGGCCCGTTTGTTAGGGTACTGCCCCGGCATTCCCCTGGTATTAATTGGAGAAACCACGGAAAACTACCGATCAGAGCAGCAGGCCGCTAGAATTCTCCTCCAGACAGCAGTTGAATTCCACCCAGCGAACAAGCTAATGTGCCGCTGGCGGGTCTGGAACGCAGAACCTCCCTGTCAGAGGCACTGCTGTGTCATCAGTTGATGTCCTGAGCCACGTTTCCCAGTGCCATTGGGTGTTTAGTCACATTGTCACTTGTATATCCTATACCATTTCCGTTGTCAAAACAAATGTAAACATACATCACATACAATATGAAAAGAATCGTTCTCGGATAGGTGGTAATAACGAAAGACCATCACGAAAAACAACGCTCATTTTTGCTTCGCACTGTCGGCTAAAAAATATAAGTGGCAATCTGTTTTCCCGTGGATAGAACCGCAAGTACAGAAAATGTTCAAAATATTTACGGCCATGCAATTCCTCAAAATCTGAAAATATTTTAACACAAACACACAGAAAACCATTGTAATATATTGCTAAGTACTTTCATCATTCGTTCTGAAATATGTAAACTTTTCCTTCAATTCAATTTCAATTTATTTTGGAGCACGTAGTTTATCCCCTCTTCCATCGGTGTTCTCCGGATACCAAACTCGGATTGATATGCGTCTGTTAAATTATTAAAATGAACCGCATGAATCTTTTTGCAGCTATTTTCGTCTTGTTCCATCTTAACGGCCAGTCGATAATGTAATATCTTATCTAGAAATACTGCAGTAGGATCATGAGATGCGAGTTGAAGTTTGTTAAAAACGTTTTCCGCAAGAAGAAAGTGAAGATGAAGAAAAGGCCGAGGAAAGAAGAAACCGGATAGTATATGTTGGATACTTTGAGAGGATTCTCTGTCTGTGTGTGTATGTGTCTCCAATATGTAATCGATAATGCACATATAGGAAGAGGTATATCGATTGATTAGTATTTCCGGTCAAACGCTAAGAGCCTTCTTCCCGTACGCATAGTGCATATTTTTATGGGGGGAAGGAGTATTATTCCCCTGGTGTCTGGTGAGATCCGGCGCTGACCTATCGACGGCTAAGATTTTCCCCCAACCAGATACCTTCCACCAGTGGGGCACCCCCCAGCGGAGACAAGCTCTAATCTTCCGCCATAGGTCATAGAGTAATGTATATAAGTGTGTTTAAGTAAGGGGTGAGGATATGACAGAAAGGAGTATGTAAAGACCACGGGAGGTCCTTGGTGTTTGTGAAGGTATTGCTCGAGCATTCGTCTGCTGTTGAACGGAGAAATCACATAAAACTACCGATCAGAGCAGCCGGTCACTAGAATTCATTCCTGACAGTGGCTGAATTCGAGAGAGCTATTTATAGTGTAGGAAACTCTGCCATCGCCGGGACTAGAAAGATAGGATTTCCCCATCAGGCGCACTGCAGTGGCAATTGATGCCCTGAGCCACCTAATCCGTTGCGAATATGTGTAGGATTCACGGGGCGCATCCAGGTACATTTGCTGCATTTTGATTGTGACATGTTTAATATGAGATAAATCTGGTGTTGTAGGAGGCTTTGAATATTGGACAGTTCAAAAGAATTTCTGTCACCCCAGCATGTACGTACGCTCTGGCAAAATGGTTCTTAAAAGCCCTGAAACGACAGAAAACTCAAATGGACACAGGTCGACGTGAATATATCGTAGCTATTATAGACAAACGGAGCCAAATATGGACCGATATAGACAAATAATAGACGCGAATGCAGTTTGTCAATCGAAGCGATTGTAACGTGCGCGCCACCGCCCACTTGTCTTTGAGAGACAGCGCGCAGTCACAGTTTAATTGAATGGATCGTCGAAAAGCTAAGTTTTCGACTTCTCTGAGGTGGCACGACACTTAACTGGTAATGACGAGGTGAATGAGCAACTCTAGCTCTTTAGAAGACAAAATCTTTAATAAGACTAAAATATGCAGTAAATGAAAGTAGAACCGAGAAACGAGAAACCAGCAACCACACAGCCTTCACTACATGACTGCAAGTGTCTGCTGCAAAAACAGCCAGGGCTCTTATATCAGCACCCGGGCAGGGCGTGGCATGCTTGGTCAGACGCACGTGCTGGCAACTCATGGGAGTGGGGATATAATGAATTTGTTTAGTGAGAGTGGGTTGAATAGCCCACGCTGTCTCCGAATCTCCCGGTGGAGCTTCTCTCTGGCCCAGGGTGCGGAGACGCGCGCAGCATATTTCTGATAAGTGGCCCACACCATCCGGTCGGTGCCTTTGCTCGCTGCCCTGCGTGACCTCGGCGCTTTCGCTTACATGTGCGTCTGCCAATTAATACTTGCCCTTTTAAATATCATGAATAGAGCAATTCATAAATACTCAATGGCAAAATTATACAGAATAACATATTGCGTGTGTATGTTATACATGTTTGTCATACATGGCAATATATGAGAGAACAATACACATATCTATATAACTGACAATACATATATACTTATATATATTACAATATATATTATATATTACACGATAGTCAGTGTCCCACGTAAAGGAATCTACTCATTACCTCGAGAAGGCACAGAATAATTATTTTTTGGTATGCTGCCGAATGTCTCAATTCTTTTACGCTTTAACTCTCGTAACTGCATGACGCCGAATTGCTAAACTCCTTTATGCTATTAACCCTCTCTTAGTCGACCCCTCCCAGACGCACGCCGGTGGTAGTCGGTAAACGCTGCGCACACCAATTGTAAATTGACATGCTTTTCCAATATATTCTTTTTCTTTCTAGTGTACATTAGTATAATTGGAATAATTTCACTGAATATTTATTCTTTTAAAATGAAAAAAGTACATCCGGCTTTCTATCTCTGAGAAGCTTGAAAGAAAAAAGAGATCCAGGTCGCTCAAGAAGAAGTTGGACTGAGAGGCCGGAACAGGCATCGCCCTAATCCATGAAAGCAGGAGGAGGAGAAGAAGAAGAAGGAAATAAAACAAAATACAATGGAAATTAAAAGATCAATAACAGTATGACGTACTTCGTTTTAATTCTTTTTGCATCCTCAAAATTATTTGAAATTTTTTTTACAATGACTGCAATTTGTAACAGTATCTTTTTGACGTCAAACCAGCTTCATTTTATATATCACATTGTAGTTTTATGGTTTTAGCTGTAGCAACAATAGGAACTTTTAATTATTATTTCATTTTGTATCATTTGTGATTATTGTATATCACTTAAAATTAAAAAAATAGAAAGTAACGTAACATACAATATAAATGAAATAATTTCTATTACTCACGCACTTGACTGAGACAACTACACTCGCCGCACGTTTCTCAAGTATATATGAGAAGGGGAATCACATCAGTTTTATACTCTCGTAATGAAATTCTATAGCCAACACGTCCGCCTTTTTGTCTGCAAAATGAATGGATGTGTCTGACAGTTACTGTGCAAAAGCCATTGCATTTGTTCACTTCCATTACCAGCCTATAGATGCTTTTTTTAAACGTCGTTGTCATTTTGACATCGAGAAAAATTTAGTGTGAAAGGTTATCCTAAAGATCAAATTGTATAAAGGAATTTGTTTCGTCCTACAGTCGTCTCTAATGTAAAATCTTGTCTGGGATTGAGGGTCACGCAGTTCTCGTATGTTATGTGCTATGAAATATTTTTTTGTACTATTAATTACTGAGTGAAAGAGGATTGGCAATTACACTTCATCCAGAGACAAATAAATACTCATTTTATTTTTTATAAAAACCACAAAAGGATAGGAGTTAAAACGAAGGATAATATAAAG
This sequence comes from Gryllus bimaculatus, assembly GCA_017312745.1. Lineage (NCBI taxonomy): Eukaryota > Metazoa > Arthropoda > Insecta > Orthoptera > Gryllidae > Gryllus > Gryllus bimaculatus. Next base: position 1,457,789 of record BOPP01000132.1, read on the forward strand.
TACAATACTCACATTCTATAATAACAAACAGATAAATTACTCGACTACTGCAGAATGTACGTATTTCTGCTCGTTATCAGATTCTATAATGAAGACGATTCCAAAAGCCGCACGAGAATATTATTCTCGCACACCTGTCAACCAATCACGTTCGTCTCAGTTCATTACACACGGCAGAGGGCTCTTTCAGTCGCCTTCGAAGGGCAACGACCCTGCGCGCCCTGCCGCAGTAAGCTAGTGATTGAAGGAAGGTGACGTGGTGGCAGAAGGTTACGTGAATTATGTAGTACGTCATATAAAATTTCTACCGCAAGCATTCTTCTGTAATCAGTAGAACATAAAGCTAACATTCAAAATACACGAGAAACATCTTGTTCTTCTAGTAATTCTGTTTTAAATGAAATCAAGAGTCAACTATCTCGATAACAAATAATACCAATTGCTCTAACTTCGCAATTAATTTTTACAAAAAGTAAATCTCGACTATTTATGGTTGTAATGCTTGTTTTGTTTATTTGTTTGTAGTTTATATTATAAAATATTTAATCATAAAACTGAAAAGTAGATGAATGCAACATTGTTTCAAAAAAATAAAAGACTTTTAAAATGTTTTCATATAGTATTTTTAAAACTTCAATTTCAAAGTTATAGAGAAAGTATAATCTTCTACTCGTGTAGAATGGCTATTATTCTCTTACTAGTAATTCCGACACCCTCTCCTACGTTAACATCAACTCGTAAATAATATCTATCATTCTACTCTCGTTAAAGAATATACATTTCTTGTTTAAATCGCAGAAATTAACTAAAAATTGAGATACGAGAAGTCGCAGAAGGTCGAAAGTTGAATTGAACTCAATTCGTGACCGTGGCGCTAACTTTCTCGCCCTTGAAACCAAAACGAAGATTGCTGAAAGCTGGATTTGCAGTTGCTCGCAATACTGCAATGTCGTATTTCTAATACATTTCTAAGACGCATGACATATTTTCAAAAATCTATTGTTTTTATAACATGTAATAGAAACAGTTGAAAGTAAAGGTGAGGGCGGCACTCACTCGTCAACCAATAGTGGGTGAAATTCATCACATGGAGACTTCCTAAGTATATTATTATACTATGCTATTATTATTGAAATAACCTTCGTGTGGCCATCCGCAACTGATGTTAGACCTTAACCGGTTCACCATTTGGGCCAAATAAAGTGTCATGCGAAACGAGACGGTCTACTGGCGTGAAACCACTTTTTTTAATTCTTCCAGAACATTCTAAGAAAATTCTTCCAGAATATTACAAGAAAATTCTCGAAAGGATGAAAAATTGTAAGTATCTAAAACCTATTTGAGGAGAGGACGTACAAGCATCAGTCAGAGGCGATCAGTACCGACAAAGACAATCGTTTGGCTCTATTTATTTTCCTGGAAGTATATCAGGAAAACAAATTGGGGGGAATTTCAAGGCACCTACAGTAGTAACATATTGTGAATTACTCCTCTACATTTCCTGCAAAACATGAATCCTTACGACTTAGTTCATTAGATTGATAAAAACTACCGCTATCCGCATAAGAATGAGTCATTTCGGTGTACAATTTATTTTTATTACGAACCTGCATATTAAAAATAAAATATTTGAATATGACAATACCTGCTACCTACTCTAGAATGTAGTATTGCGGGGTTCGTTTTTTTCAAGATTTGAATTAGCCCAATTCTTTAAAATATGAAATTCTATAGGGAAAAAACCAAAAACTAAAACTGCGTCCATGTGAATAAAAAAGTTCAGAGAATATTACAGATTGATGTTCTTATTAAAAAACTCTGAATGGCAAACTATTGACATAAAATAAATATTCGAAGAAAATGAACGAAAAATAAATTAAAAGAACAGATAATTACGAAGTCAATTCCCTTGTGATGTACTGTTAATTTGATGTGCAAACTCGTTCATTTTTAACTTGAATTTGCTTTCGCCTAATTATTTTTGTCTGGGTGGGCATCAAATAAATTGATGTCATCGAATCTGTTCTCTGATAAAGCGACTAATTAGTTTCTGAAAAAATCGCGTCTCTGCGTATTGATAGATAGCATACTCATTTACTTCGTAATGTGGTTTGGCAGATCGGGCAGTGACGAAGGCTAAAACACAAACAGTTAACGAGTCATGGCAGTCCAGAAAGGAGTAATTTATGTTCACAGTACTACTGTAATGTGTGGAAACTGCAATATGTTGCTGACTTTAGTGAAAATTTCAAAATCATTGTGTGCAATAAGATTTAAAATTCACCACGATATTTACAACCGTATTTATCAAAAGAAAATTATAAATATCTTCGTCAAAATATCTTAATCAATAAATGAAATTTATATATTTAGTAATAAATAAGCGTTCGAATTGTTATTTGTACGCGTGCTCATATTAACCTTTACAACACTGCGAAGACACTTCTTACGGGCGTGAGGTCACTCACTTTTATCAATTTCTTTGAGCATCGTAAATTAAATTATTAATATAGTATTACCTAAAATTAAGAAAATGTATATCCAAACAATAATATAAAGTCACGCCTAGAACAAGTAAAACATTTTGTGGTTTTCGGTCCTCTATTTATACTTATTTGCGAAACATAAAAATTATATTTTAACTCTCACGTGGGAGCAACTTGACACACTCCATGATAATCAGACTAAAGTGCTCTTCTATGATTGTTTATTGGTGTGAATGCAAGATATTGGTTTTAGCTCTTCCCTAAAACTATTATTGTTTCACAAATTATTTCCCCCAAACTCTGAATTGTTCTGAGAGTAACATTTAATTCAGTTCAAAACGAAAATAGCGTGGTTTTTCACCTTTTCGGGTAAGTTTGGGTATCTTAATAACTAATATATACATACTTATTTTGTTCTTGAATTAACAATTAATTTTCCCAGAATTTTCAAGAAACATTTGGATATTTCAAAATATGTGAGAAAGTAATTGATGAGAGATGTGAGATACACAGAGTAAATTTGCGATATTTATTTCAAAACCAATTAAATAATGAGCATTTCGGCATCGCTGTGCCAAAAACCTGTCCTCCTGTTCACACTCCAATGCTCCAAATACTCTAGATCGTAATCATGAATCGAATCGACCCGTGGACTCAAGCCCACTAACGTTCTTAATTGTATTCCATTCCGTCGCGTTATCTCTTGGAGTGCAATTGCGGGTTATGCTTCACTAACCTGCAGCGTCTCTGCGAAATGGGGGAGGGAAGGAGGAAGCGGGGGAGGAGAAGGAGGGTTAGGCTGCGGGGGGGGGAGGCAGAGGTGGGGAGGTGACAGAGGCTGAAGGAGGAGGAGAAGGCAGGGGAGCAGACAAGATGGAGGAGACGGTGGAGGGAAGACGGAAGGGGCGAAGGCGATGGAGGTGAAAAGTGATGAACGTAGATGATGGAGGTGACGGAGGTACACGACGTGGTGAAAGTGATGGTGATGAGAGAGGTGGTGGAAAATTCGAAGTTGGGGGTGACAGAGGTACGGGAGTACGGAGGGGGAGAAGAAGTTGAAAGGAAAGGGAACTGGAGGTGAAGTTGGAAGGGAAGCCGCAGGTGAAGTGAGATAGAGAGATGTAGGTGAAGTGAGATGGCGAAACGCAGGTGTAGCTGAAAATGGAGTCGGAGGTGAAGTTAGATGGCGAGACGCAGGTGAAGTTGGAAGGGAAGTTGGAGGTGAAGTTAGTAAGGGGGCTGGAGGGGAAGTAGGATGGGGAGCTGGGGGCAAAGTTGAAAGGGGAACCAGAGGTGCAGATGGATGGGGAGCCAGAGGTGCAAGTGGATGGGGAGCCCGAGGTGCAGATGGATGGGGAGCCGGAGGTGCAGGTGGATGGGGAGCCGGAAGAGAAATCGGGAGGGAAGGCAAAGGTGGTGACGGGTGCAGGGGCAGACGGTGATAGATGTAGTGACCCAGCGTAAATGCAGACGATGGGGTCAGATTCCGGGGTGGAGGTGGTGACTGAGGTCCAGGTACTTACAGGCGCGGCCGGGAATGTTAGAGGTAGAGTGGAAGCGGAGGCAGAGGGGGAGTGAGGAGCGGAGGCGGGGGAGGCGGTAGCGGGTGCCCCGGTGGAGGCGGAGGTGCTTGCCAACGGGTTTATGCATATTCATTCCAGATGAGCCTCTCCTCTCTTTCCGATGGCCGCTGCGGATGAGGTCGTGTCTCTGAAGTCCATATCGAAATGGCATCGGCTGCGGGAGCTCGTTATTCGCAAGTTCTATACGTGGCGTGTGTGCGGGACGATTCAATTATGGAACGCTGTTCATATGTGATTATAAACTTCGTTCAATGTGTGTTCCCTGGATAACGAAACGTTGAGGCAGAAAATAACTTTTTGGCTTAATTGTACCCCACAAGGTTGTTGTAAAATCCAATACACTTAAAATATTTGTTCGACATATAAGTTCTGATATAGACGAGGACTACATTACTCGTTCAAACGATGTCGTTACGTAATCTACTTATTGAAAGTTTTCTTTTTTGAAAAACTATATAGTTTTATGGTAGATACCGTGATAAAGGACATTGATTGCACAAGGCTAATACCATTGTATTAGAAAAACTGCATTTGAAACAATTATATATTAACTGTATTAGGATAATTCTACAAGAACGTTATTAAAATGGTGAAATCTTTTAGTAATAAGTAGTAAAGTTAGACAATCTGGCTACTGAAAAATTATAGATATCTCATCTTGGCACGAAAAAACCATAAGATTCACTATTTGACCTTTTACGGTCCAATGTACTACATAAATGGAAGATGTTACACACTTCACTAGAGCTTAACTACGCACTTTAATACTCCTCTAGAAAAACTTTTCATCCTAGTCAGCTAAAAATTGCGGTCGCGATATTAATGCCGTAATCCCTCGGGAATCTTTTTAACGCACGGCAGCATAGCTTTCCATTTAAAACGTAATACCGCAGGGACAACGTTGCGTTTTGTAGTTATTACGTACACCTCCCACCAAAGTAAATATTTCAGAGCGCCTCACTGATGCGTAAAAACACTAAGAACACAGTTCAGAAAAAAATTATATTGCAAATGTCACGGAAAGCACAGAGTGGGAAGTTTCTTGAAGGAAATATCTCTTAAAGAGGTATTCCCTACTCAAAAAAATCTCTCTATACTGTGAAATACGCAAAAGTTCAATTGAAGTTGTGAATCTAAAAATGCAATGCAAACATTTTTGGTAGTGGTTTTTGTGAATAATTCCTCAACAGTAACACGAAAATATCGACTTCAAATATCATATGAAAGTTTTAAAAAGGTTATTCCATAAGAGTATACACGGTACTAATTATATGCAACCTAAAAGCTTGAGATACAGAGATTTATCAGAGAAACCGAATGAACTTTTTCATGACAATTTCTATGGCAAAATCGTTCATAATGAGGTCAGAAAAGAGACCTTGCTTGACGGTACGAAGTAAAACTGTGGCATACTATTTTACAAATTTCAAAGTGCGACAATACTGTAATAACAGCCAGATGGCTAGAAAGGGACATCAGAAATGAACCTCTTTTGACAAAGATAGTATTTATTTACATGGCTTTTATGAACAAGAAAGAAAATCAATAGTAATGACTAAACCTTACATTCCTAATGTCCTTAACTTTGCCAGACGCTACCACAGTAAGTGGATAGGACATCTTACGAAGATATCAGAATCCATCTGGCCAATATAGCATTTAATTAACTGTCAATACGAAGATGATCCTTGGGAAAGAAAAATAAGTTTAATAAGCCCAAACAGTACAATAGCACTACCCCTTCAAATTGATTATGTATCAAAAACTGCTGCGAAGGACTGCTTTGTGTTATACTACTGTCATAGTAACGTCCAGACTGGTTTCCGAGCAGACCAACCTCGTAATAAACATTTCAAAATATTACTAATCGTAAAATATGCTATTTAATTCAATATTTTTGCATGTTTTTTTTCTTGAAAATTTAAGATAAAACTTATTATAAAGTATTAACATATACTATATACAAACTAGCACTTAAGTTATAAGACTCTAAAATTATAGTACAAAAATAGCATCAAGACTTCCCTCACTATGCAAAACAAGAATATCATTGAATATCATTTCGAGCCGTAATTGTTTATATCAAACTTATTTCGTTAAAAACCCGCCATTATTTTTAACACATTTTTTTATATGTTCAATCCACCGATTTTACAGACATTAGCATAACTTAACACGAGAACTGGGTTAGAGCACAGGCAGGCGGGAAGTAAATCGACGTTCCTCCTCACTTTGCTCCGTCTCTCTTAATTTTGTTTTTGGATTTTTTATTTCTTTTGAATTTGTGACATTCTATTGTTCGAGGTTTGTATGTTTAATACTTTTTGTATTCAATTTGCGTTCTAATCAAGCGTTTATGGCGGGCGTATTTTATCCTTGGGACACCTCAAAAAAATTTTGATGTTTTCTGCTGAACGTGTTATATTAATGTTTGTTTAACTCATTCCGTTTTTGGTAGTTCCTCAAAACATTTTACCTGATAAGGCGTCTGCTGTAAGAATTCAAGTTTTTTTCAGATCGTTTGTAATTTTACTGTTTGTCCAGAAACATAGTGCTTTAATTATGCGTCTTAAAAATTTATTTTGAACTCCTTGGATATTCTCTAGGTTACGTTTTGCGGATCCACCAATTTATAAACGTTTAATTCCAAATCCTTGTAAAAACGAAATCATTATAAAGAAATTAAATTGGTTACAAAATTATATCTAAACATTACCAATCTCTAAAAAGAAACAATTAACACAACGCAACATACATCAGCTTTCATAATGCAACGTATAATAATGAAACAAAATGAACTCCTTGTGCCATGCGTCAATTTAGTTTTAATAATTTTCTAAAATTAAATTTAAAAGAGAAAACGGAATATTAATTGCGTAATTCATGCCACTGCAAGATAGCGATGATTCAAAATACTTTAATTATAGAACTTCATCATCCACGTAAACGTGGTGCAAATTAATATATAGCAAGGTGTTTCTTTATTTCAAATCATACGATGGTCGCCAAAAAATAAACGTAGGTAATACTTGACGATTAATCTATTCCATAAGGTATCCCGCATCAATCCTGGAACAGATCGGAAGAAACGACGAAATCGACCGATCAGAACAGTTAGTGTGGACGGCCAGCGATGACTTCATGTCCTGTTTGAAATTCAGTAACCGTCGAAACTTGCGAACCTTCTACACCAACAATATTCATTTGCAAACTCATAACTACGAGAACATTCGCTATTTTATTTGCCGTTTCTTATAGTTGAAAAATTGAATGTGAATTTCTTAGAACTTTGTACGATGGGCCAATATAAATATTCTTTCCCGACCCTGTTTCTGCCGGTATGCAAGAGTAACTTTGGCGTAGAGTCTGCCTCCTGCCTTCGTCAAAACCAGCAGAACTATTCAGGACACTTTTCTGAGACATGTAAATTTTGATTCTCCTGGCAAGTCAGAGAAATTTAATCAGGAAGGTTGTACCTACAGAAGAACGCTAAAATGAGTCAGTCAAAACGAGATCCTTTTGAAGTTCTACAAAACTTTGGCAGTTTACCATGGTTTATATAAGAGTGAACTCGGAAGCACGAACATAAAAACATGTATTAAGGAAGGAAACCTTCAGGGATGGGGTTTTTAAAAGAATGTCTGTGAATTACGAAGAAAGACAGACTGTGTTATACTGAAGTTAAAAACAGACCAAGAAGGCAAGTTCCTTGTCGGAAGGAAAAGTATGTAATACAAAAGAACAACGTGAAATAGTGGGTACGTGGTAAACAAAAGACCAAAGATGTTTGTATTATACTTTTAAGTTGAGAAGAAATATCAGAAGACCAATAAAAAGTAACTTTAATAGTGGTATGCAAAAGGTTTTTAAAAAAAATGTAGAAGCGCAGGAAAAAATATATGTTTTCTTTCTAAAATACTCAAACAAAAGAGTTTTCATATAGAGCGCAGCACTAATGTCACTTATATAAATTAATTAATTTCAAAATATTCATTAAATGAATTCCAAGGCAACTTCATGATGACATACATGGTTAGTTGAAAAAAACATATATCACATGACATTATTAAAACTAAAACCCATTGAATGACAAAAAAATTGTTTCAAAACGATTTAAAGAACAGGATATTCTCTTAGACATTAAAGAAATCCCAATACAACTTATATTTTACACTTCATACCATATGTGGTAATGAATGATTCCTCATGGAGGATTTGAGGGTTTGGATCTGGCAACTCACCACAACTAATTGTAATATGTCGTAATCATGCTTTGAGATATAATACAACGCACAACATGCCGTTCTGATGTCCCTCGTGTATTAATGTACACACAAATTATAATTGAACATATCTTCCTTTTCATGTCCTAAACATGCCACATCAAATCACGTTCCGCTTCTGGCCTCAATTTTCCTATTTCTTTTTGTATCAATTCTCGTCTAACAAAATATTTTCTTGACTCATTTGTGACCTACACTCAGCTCTATCTAGGCATTTTACTTTCCATCATTTTAATGTGCAATTACGCTGTAAGATATTTTCAACGATATTCCGCAAGAAATAAATATATGCATAATTTGGTGACTGGCAATGTTATTGAATGATGAGAATGTTGAGATATGTGAAGACTGGGAAACGTAAAGCCTTTCAAGAAAAACTATCGAAACCGCTGACCAATATTAAATAGAAACATTACTATACTCTTCTCAGAGAATCTGTGGTGAAACCGGTTGACAGTACGACTTACAAAAGCTTTTCAGTGCCGTAAACCGAGGTAACTATTTGCCACTTTGGGAAGATTTGTGTACAAACTTGTTTATTTTTCATGAAATTAACAAATTATACCAATATTTGAAATTTAAAAACATGCTTCATCTACTTTACGTGGCGATAATTTTTGACGTAAATGTTTTTGAACGACAAATGCTACCTAAACTCGGCATAATAATAGTAATAGTAATAATAATAGTAATAATCTTACTTTACTCAGAATTGCAAATTTTCCGAGGTACATGTGTACTACGTCAATTGATGCAAAATGAAGAACTAAAAACAGGGGGAAACAGAAATGAGAATGCAGTTCCTAAAAGGTGTAATTGATAGCACCACCCATCAGATGCATTATGTAACTACCTCTGGTAGAGAAAACACAACATAGTTTAAGGCAATAGGTTTCTAGTCTTTTTTAAAAAAATACCTTATATGCTGATAAAAAATAATGTACTTCAGCTTCCGTTCGAAATAGTTTCCAACAACAACAAAATTGATAAATTATCAAACTTTAAGACTTACATAATTATTTGGTACCCATCATTTTAGATAAACAGGTTGTCACCAATAACTATTTAAAATTTGTTAATAAGGACTTAAAATTTAGAAATGACATGACTTTCTGTTAATTTTAAAATATTGCAGCATGTACTGAACAACAAAATATCACGGTATAAATTATGAATTCTTCAATATGTAATCAGGTATTAAAATATCTAAAACATTGATAAATGAAGAATATCGGTGGTTGATAGGTAACACAATTTATTCACCAAAGTGCAAATTTTACTGGGGGAGGGTGGCAAACTTCTCATTCTTCATTCTCGTAATGTAATTGTGTTTTAAAACATTCTGTACTATAATTTCAACTAAAGAATCTATTACTAGAAATATTTTTCCAGTTGAATGAATTGCTTTTCTTAATTCCTTGCAGGAAATGTCAAATTTATGGATGGTAAACTAGCAAGAAATTAATTAACGATTTACAATTTCGCGATTGTTAGTTCGTTACTATACTTAACGCAACACATTATTTATTTTGGGAGATAAAAGTAGAAAAATACATTTTCTTCTTAAACACATTCCAACAATGAATATGAAATAATATTCTTCTATAAAACACAGTTTTTATTTTAGGAACTTTATCTTCACATTTCATTGGGCTCTACGTATATAATAATCACTTAATAACTAATAAGATACTTAAATGATCACAATAATTTCAGAGCACTATAGATAAATTTGTTTCTCTAGCCAGCCTCTGGTACTAGTAATTAATTTTGCAAAAAAAACCATCATAGAACTTTTTCAATTGAGAAAAAAACCAATTTTCAACAAATTTCCTCTTAAAATGTTTTTTGTAGGCCATCGATGTTTTATCGTAACGATCATTCAATCAAATGATACATTATAATTTACATTACAATAAATACATTAGATGTATAACTGTAAATAATGACTTGTCAAAACAACACGCTGTACACGCGAGTACGACTCGTTGCCTACCTGCCACGTGCCGTTCTAACTACCGGTTGGTATACTATGACTTTGTAAAACAAATATAATTGGAAGGCATTGTAGAACGACACCTTTAAGGGGTCTTAAAGCCAAGTTTTATGATTTGCATTAACCAGTTGTCTTGCTACGGTCAAATGTGAATTCGCCGTTTTATAGTATATCGTGACTTGCTACTATTAAGGCGTATTTCTAACCAACTCTAATGCATTTATCTTTTTCACTGTATTTTCTTTCAGTGACAATTGTACTTTTATATATTAAATGTGATTTAACAACAATATTAAAAATATTAATTTCCTGAATTTCTAAATTGAGGTGTTGTGCGAAGTACGCTACTATAAATTCTAGTAAAGTATGAAAGAAAAAAAAAGAAGAAGATTAACGGACTTGGGTGTTTGTACAAAAAAATTCACAACAGAGGAAATTGAAATTTACTGCATAATAAAGTAGTTATTTGCATCGCCAACAGCAACTAAATGTTGGTTGTGATAGATACGCGAGTCGTAATATTTTCAATAATTTAACGTATGAAAAATATTGTATTGTTAATTACTTCACTGTTTTATCTCCCATTGTACAGAACACACACATCCGATTTTATATTTATTTTCCCATATGTATTCTTGTTAATAAAAGCATGCCAAGACTTTAATATTCGCATCTCGCACGCGTGTGAGGCACAGCGCGGCGCGGCGCAGGTGGTCGCCTCGTAGCCTGGACACCTGTCCTCGAAGCGTGGGTAGCGCGTGCAGCAGAGCCTGGGATTCACAGAAGCACCGACTGCAGGACGGCGGGAGAGGCGCGGAGCAGAAGGGACGTTATCGGGAAAGGAGCGCCGGTGAGTGGGGACGGCACGGGGTGAGCCAGGGGCTGCGGGGTGGCTGAGGCGGCAAAGAGATGCGAGGACGGCGCTGGCGGCACTTGTGACGGGAGCGGCGAGACGGGTAATGTGCAGGGGGAAGCGTGAGGGTGGGGGCAAAGGGGGCGGCGTAGGTAGAGCGGGCGGGATCGGCGGCGAG
>BOPP01000132.1:1469192-1538387 GCA_017312745.1 Gryllus bimaculatus
TTGCCTTTATACTAGACTTGTAAAACAAATATATATTTCGAAGCATTGTAGAACCGAACACCTTAAGCGCGGTCTTAAAGCCATATGAATTTGCATTAACCATTGTCTTTGCTACGTCATAATGTGAATTCGCCCGTTCATAGTATATCGTGAACCTGCCTACTATTAAGCGATTTTCTAAACCAACCTAATGCATTTATCTTTTCACTTATTTTCTTTCAGGACAATTGTACTTCAATATATTAAATTGATAACAACAATTATAAATGAATATTAATTCCTGAATTTCTAAATGAGTGTGTGCGAAGTACCTACTATAAAGTCTAGTTAAAGTATAAAGAAAAAAAAACAAGAAGATTAACGGACTGGTTTGTACAAAAAAATTCACAAACCAGAGAAATGAAATTACTGCATAATAAAGTAGTTAACTGTCATCTCCAACAGCCAACTAAATTTGGTTGTGATAAGATACGCCCAGTCCTTAATATTTCAAAAATTTAACGGAATGAAAAATATTGTATTTAATTACTCACTGTTTTTATCTCCCATGTTACAGAAACAACACACATCCGATTTTATATTTATTTTGCCCATATATTCTGTTAAAAGAAAAGGGCATCCAAGACTTTAATATTCGCATCTCCCACGCGTTGAGCACACCGGCGCCGCAGGTGTCGCCTCGCTAGCCTGACACCGTCTCGAGCCGGGTAGCGCGCTGCAGCAGACCTGGAATTCACAGAAGCACCGACTCAGGACGCGGTAAGGCCGAACAGAAGACGTTATCGCGAAAAGCCCAGGAGTGGGATCGCACGGTAGCCAGCGGCTGCCGTTGCGAGGCCGCAAAGAAGCGGAGGACGCCTGGCGGACTTGACGGGACTGGCCCCGAACTGGTAATGTTGCAGGGAAGCTAGGTGGGGCAAAGGTGCCGGCGTAGGATAACGGCGATACGCTGCGAGGATGCGGGCTGTTTAAGAGTGCGGGGACGACGTGGAGCGGCGCGGAAGTACAACAACGAGCTGTCGCGGAGTAAGCGATACACGGAGCGCATCTGCAGATTTGAGGTGGCAGGTGTGCGGCGGCCAGGCCATGGAGGAGAGACCGATATGCGCCGCGGGATTCTCGATGACAGTGCATGTGGATGAGGCGCAACGGTAGCGGAGCCTGCCACGATGGGGGTGACGGGGGGAGGTGAAAAGGTGTGTGGCCGTTGGCGGGCCGGAGGAGGGCCAGGCGCAACGCGGCCAGTCGGGCGGCGGGGGTGCCGAGGTACGTCTGGCACAACTGCACGGAGCGCGAGCCAATGAAAACCCGGAATAACTGGAGCGACAAGGGACCGCGGTGTGTGGCGGGCGTAGCGTGGGGGACGACGATCGGCGTGGAAAGCTACTAAAATCGAGGCTGTGGCAGTGAGGCGCGTAGCGCGAGTTACGACTGGCGTGCATGAAACGCGTGGCGACTTCAAGCGAGGGGCGCTCGGGCGCGGCCCACCGCCATGGAGGCAGGACGATGAAGAGCGCACGGGCATTCTGACGAAGTGCGGTGAGACGCGCCATGGTGGCGGGAGAGCCGACGACGGGGTAGTACGTGTGGGCGGGCGGCAGTGGTGCCAGGGGCGGCCGCAAATGGGCGAGTGAGTGGGGCGAACACGGGTGTGTCGTGGACGGCGGCTGCGTAGAGAGGTGCAGACCGCAACCCCGCGGCATGGGCGGCGGGGTGCAGGTGGCGCTGCGCCAGCACCGGCGACAGGAAGCGCGATGGCATTTACTCGGATACTTTGAGGGGCGAAGGAGGCGGCGTGGGAGGCACGGGCGGCACGGGTGGCGGGGGCGGTAAGGATGGCGGGAACACCGGGAGCGGCGCTGCGGGTGGTGAGGGCGCTGTGGGCGGCATGAGGGCGAGTATGACGAGGGCGGTGCGGGCGGAGCAGGCGGCGTGGCTGACTCATATTGGAGAGAGGGCGCAAAAGAGAGAGGAACATTTTCCTCAATTGCGTATGTATTTTTGCATTCCTTTCTCTCACTCCCTCTGATAGGTAATAAAGGGAGTTCCCTTAAAGAGCCCATACATGCTGTAGATACATCCAATATTTGGATCTCACAACACCAATCAGTATCACTGTTTCATTAGATACCCTTTAACTTAAATATTTAAAATATAGGATTTATCGAATAATGTGCAAGTTAACATTTACAATAGTATTTGTAGTATGACTCCCACTCTATAGCACTCAAACATTTCATAAAACGAACAAATACTGAGAATAATAAAATAAATTACTTCCGTTCCGTATAAACATTGAAAGCATTATTACAAAATTATTTCAATACGGAATGCCAACTACAAATTTGTATTACTTAAATTCAAATATTTTACCCAACAGTCATAATGTTCTACTTTTGCAAATAGTAGGAATCACTGTTTTAAGTCGCCATGGTTTGGACTCAGATTGACGATACGTTCGACCAGATACTGATATCCTTATGATATTCACAAGCTCACTGATCACGTTCATTTGAATTTTATTCAGACAACAGTACAGTTGACAGTTGAACGAATAAAACTAACATGTACGAAGACAAAATATTATGACTACATTTCAACCACTTCGTTTTCGCAGCAGAAAATTGTAAATATATAATATATACATAAAGATAATTGAAAACAGAAAATTTCTTATTTTTTTTTAAAATTTCAGGTTCAATATTTCCCCTGCTTGACCAATTATTTCTTCTTTCCCATGGTTTTCAATCGCAGTAGTTCCAAACATGATGAACTTGCCTCTGTGTGCGTGGAAGCATAACTTCTCGTTTCTTCCCAACGGAGCACGAGGCTCAACGATTGATTGAACCAAGTCAACGAACACTGCGCGCCACGATTTAATCAGCCTTCCGACAGCACTACCCATGGATTAAATGTGACCAGACTCTCTCTGGACCCGGGGTTCAAGTACTGATCTCCTGTTTTGCCTTGTGTTCCTCAACGTCTCTATCATGCTTCAGTATCAATTCATTCATTTTTTACGCATTATGTTAGAATTAGTACGCGCTATGTAGTAGACTATTACTCAAGGAAATGTACTGAAGAATTACTGCCTCTAAATTAGTAGTCCCACACATCACTCAAATAAGTAAATCAATGGCATTACGTAATTAAATCGCTGGGCAAACCGCAATGAGCCGTGTCGAATAGCAAAGGTCGTTAAGATTTGTAGGGGCCGTAGTTGTCTCGTGCCTGAAAGGTCGCGGGTTCGAATCCCGCCGAGAGGCATGGATGTTTGTGTGGGCTCGTATTAGATTTTTGCTACTATTACCCCATAGTTACAAACCAATGTTCATTGTTGTGGTCGCTGTATGACCTTAGTAATTGAAAAGCGACCTTTAATAAGTTTAGAAAACACGTACTGAAATATTTTTTCAGAGCATGAATGTTCAAATATCAGCTTGATTCTTTGGTTTTTGTGGAGCTTCGTGCCTGGCCATTCGAACGTTGACTGAGCAGCATCCCTTCAATGCGCAGCTTGAAACGAACGTAACAGTTCCAGTAACTAACAATTCAGAGAGTGAAACGCTTTATTGATGGACTTTTATTGTCCATATAAGAAACAATGAATGCACACAGAAACCCATGTATAAAACAATTTACCTCAATGCGAATTTCGCTGATACAATTGAATTAATCGAAAGTAATCCATGACCGCTTTTAAAATATCCATTCACACAGAGTCTCACGTGATCCGAAAATGTACATTTGCGGCACTGGTGGGAATACGTAATGTTGCAGATTGTCGTAGCATCATGAACTGGAAATGAAACTGAACATGCTATTGAAACCAAATGAAACTGGTCGATTGAGTCTGCGAGAGCAACAATCGTACGACCGATTCAAACAATCGTTGGTGGAGTATCGAAATATTCCATCTGAAATTGGAGTAGGCGTCGAAACATTAAAGACAATTTGTCTGAAATTTCGATCGGGTGATTTTCGAATTTGACTCATATGCTCCATTCGTTCAAACACATGCGAAGGTAATTTTCAGAGCGCAACATACGTTTCATTATCAATGTTCAATTAATAACGATACGGCACTTTTGTTACACGCATTATAAAACTACTAAAAATCGCTGTTGGACATAATCGCCATTCAAATCACGACAACTATAATTTCCAAGAATTAAAAATTCTCTCTGTGAAAAAATATCTAACCCGGGATTGAAGCCACCTTAAAACTGAATTGTTAAGCGCAAAAAGAAACTGTGTTCCGAAACTAGTGTTCCATGTTCTTGTAAATTATGCCTGAAAATGATTGACAGTAGGCGTCAAATCTATGGCATGGAGATACAGATCAAAAACATTCCGACAAAACTGACGAAATATCCAAAATCAGAAGTTCGTGGATGCATGCAGAAGTGCACAGGTCAGAATTACCTTACATCTGCGTAAATGAACATTTCAATCGGACACCAACATGCTCCGAATACTTTTCTGGATGGTAAGTCTCAGTTATCGTCAAGTCTGTTCCAGAAAGTTCTTTCGTATCTACAGAAATTGTTATACTGCTCACATTTTCTATTTGACGGGATTGATGGCGTTCATTTCAGTAAGCGTGTAAGTAAAGGGTTAGGATAGATCTAGGGAGAGAAAGGAATGATCGCGCGCGGTTCGTGGCCCGTTTGATTTGTACTGCCCCGGCATTTGCCTGTTGTTGATCGGAGAAACCACGGAAAACTATCGATCAGAGCAGTCGGCTTTTAGAATTCTCCTCCAGATAGTTGTTCGATATTGAGTTCGACCTAGCTGAGTACTAGTCTAAAGCTAGTGTCTAAAATTCTTCTACCGGCGGGACACGTATCTAGGAGCTCCCGGTCAGAGGCACTGCAGTGACATCAGTTGATGCTTTGAACCTGAGTCGGTATCGATCACTTCAGTTGTCATATTAGTTTCTACAAGATCATTAAACTACAGTAGCCTGGCGCCTCCAGCGGCGGGTTCACAATTTTCGGTCCGGCGGACTCTTGCTGACAATTTTTATTTGTTTTATGTTGTCTCAGACCAATTCTGAAAGACAATTAAATCATTCACTTCGCATTCTTTCTTTCAAAATACATTTTATTACCAATAATGCTTCTTTGAGCAATTGCGAAAATTGTTATTTATAGTATACTGGTTCGTACTATGAAGAAATTTTAAAATCAGCAGTTACCTGATTCATTTGATCTCAGATTGCAATTTACCTGAAAGAGTATCGGTAGAAATACTTTTCTATTTGAGTTTCATTACATTAGTAGATTTAACTATCGTCAAAATAATAAACTATCATCAATATAATGAATTGTGTTCTAAGGATTTATCTTAAACTGGAAATACACGAGTAACTCAGAGCGTTTGAGCACTGTAAATGCCTAAAAAAACATATTTTTTTTAAAATTCTTCCGGAAAATTCTGGATAGATATGGCAAGGAAAAAAGCCAATATATTTATCTTGTCAAAAGCAATCAAAATGATGGATTTAAAATTGCCTTAAAATACGCTTTAGGTACATAATCTGTCCATCACGATTTCTCGATAAGTTATAAAAAACGGTTAACTTATTGTCCATCTGATGAATCAACTCTTAACGATTCATGAGTAAATATCAGAAAGATAGAAAAGTAGTTCATAGAATTTCACCAATGTTCTCGTAAACTCATTGAAATCATAACATTTTTTTGGAGTTATTCGAGAATATCTTAGAGTTAAATATCCCAGATTATTATTCCAGAATATTCAAGAATATCCAAACAATTATGTTAATTGACTGGCCTTGTCGAGAAGGATTGGAAGATCACCACCTTATGTGGCATAAGTCATCGCCAACGCGTTTTGTTGCACTTAGGTTCCCTCGAAGAGGTGGAGACGCATCGAATGGCCCCTCATTTATTTCCATTGCTCGGCCACAAATGGTCTAACCGAGTGATGGACAAACGAACGGGCGGATGCAGATTACTGGAATGCTCTACAAAAGAAGTAACATAAAAGTAACTCGTTATTTTGCCTTTATGTACAGAATGTGTATCAACACTAGGGAAAGGTTTTTGAGGTACAAATTATGGTCGTAAAAGGAGGAGAAACTGTTAAGAAAATACAAACAAAAAGGTAAAAATAAGGTGCTGTTGAAACAACAGTAATAAGGTTACATTAACTCAGTTTCTACAATATACTCGTATCTTTATACACCGACATTTCCTTCTTCATAGAGTCCGTAAGAGATGATTGATAGAAATTTATCCAACATAGTAATAGATAGAAAACTGCTGAAGAATAGCCAGTACTGACTGAACTTATTTTTCACGCGGATTGCGTAGTAGAACGAACTCGGCCGCGTGCACTTGCCCGCGTGGGAACCCAGGTGCTTTCGTGTCCCGACTCCTCTTTTCATTCCCCTCCAAATCCACGATCGTTCTCAGTGCTCTTTTATTTTTGACGGCTATGCGATGGCAAGGGTAAATATTTTCCTCAGGTCACAGACAAGTGGATTTCTGCACTCCCATGTACATGTCCTGATTTGCTCGCCTGGGCAGCAGTTTAAATCCGGTGGGAAAGATTAAACTGGTGGAGCAACACTGTTGAAATTTAAATTTGACTTTAGTGCTGCAGATTGACCATTGTTGCTGGAATGTAAATTACTGAAGGTTTCGTAAATGATATTGTAATATTTATTTACAATTGTTGACTTGTGATTAAATAAGATTTTAAAAAGCTGTTCAACAAGAGAAAAATACATTTTTCTGCTCAAAAACGCAGAAAAGAGTGTAGAAAAAGGTATTGAAGTATAAAAAAGAGGGAACAGGGTGGCAAAATATAATAATCTCACAAAAAAGTGCAACAAATTATTTTCGCTTCATTTCATCCCCACGAATACATATATTTAACTATCTGTATGAAAAGCGCTATATTTTTGAAAAAGTGCCGCACCTGAAAATCATTTCCCTAATCATCACTATGGTACACTACGGATGTAAGCAAGCATTTTGTAGAGTTTTGCAGATTCAAAAATGATTTTGCTTATACGTAAAAAAAACTTTATGTAAAAAATTCCGCAACAGGAATCTTTTATACTTGCTACTTACTTACCTCTTGTTGCGTAAATGTCAGAGCATAAATTCCATACAAACGTTAATTTTAATTGAATTGGCACATATTTCGTTCATAAGGGTGCAGCATAAAGGCTGTGTAAAATGCGAAGCTGGCAAGTAAGTTTGAGTGTTCGTATGAATTTTACTGTTATTTCATTACCTTAATTGAGAATATAACGATATTATGATAGAATGTATTTTTTCGGTAGGCATCAGGTGTCGTAAATATTTGCGTATCAAACCCATTTTAAAAACCGTATATTATTTGCATGTTATTTACACGATACGATGTATTTGCATGCTAAGGAATGCAGTAGAAAATATACTACTTCATTATAAGTGTTTACATGAGCAATAACCGCTTTTGTTTATTTATTTGAATGACGTCCGCCTCGATGCTGCAGGTGTTTTATGGAGAGTCCCGTGTAATGTAGTGATGTATTCATCATATATTTGTATATATAGCACAACTAATCATATTGGGAACATAATCGCATCTTATTTATTCAAGTACTGTATTACCGTCAGTTTTTCTCCATGACAACTATAGCACACTTCATGCAGTGAAAGGCGTTGGTTTTGATTGATTGGTCAGTGATTTTGGGCGTGTCAATGGGTAAGGCAAGTCCCGTAAGTGGAGTGCATGTTTAATCGCGTGAGGTGGCGGTGATTGTCCCCTCCTCTTGAATGGAGAAATCCGGCGTCGGATTACTATCGACTTACGGCGTTTTCCCCAACCAGGTATCGCTCATCAAGGAAGCATACAACAAGGAAGAGGAGGGAGGGATCGCGTGCGGTCCGTGTATCGTTAATTAGGGTGCTGATCCGGCATTCGCCTGGAGTTGATCGAAGAAATCATGGTAAATTACCGATCAGATCAGCTGGTCGCTATTATTCTCCCACTGGCAACGACCGAGCCTCACCCAGCTATCTTACTAGTGTCGAAAAATCCTGCCACCGCCAACAATTCTCAAACCTAAAACTTTCCGGACAGAGGAAGCAGCTGATGCCACCTGATGCAGGGACATTAGCTGGTGTAACACCTAAGCCGGTGGAATGCAGTAGAATACCATCACTGGGAGAAGAGAAGAATTAGTAACGGCGTAAGGCACCTCTCCCCCCCACGCTCGGCTAGCGAGTGCGTCATTCGTTGTTATAACAATTTGCCCATCCACTTTATTTTTTTTACCACCAGTCGGTGTATTTTTTGCGCAAGAAAAGCCATGGGATTATAAAAGTACACGCGCGTTTTTTGACCGGAATATGCGAGCCATTTCACCCGCAGTCGACCGAAGCTTTACGTGCACCCTCACACTCCCAGCCTAGCAGCGGGGGCGGCGCCGGCAGGACGAGGGTAGCCTCCGACCGCAGCACCGGCTCGCGACGGCGAGCGACACACGAACAGAAGGGCGCGCTGCCTCTCACGCCGCCCACGCAGCCCGCACAGCGCGTCGCCATGGCAACGCGACGCTTCGCCCGCCCCGCACGCAACGGCTCAACTCCCCCCACCCACCCAGTGGCTCTTGCAACTGTTGCGCAGCGACGCGAAGTACCACATGAGTGAACCCCGGTAATCTGCTTCGGCAGTGGGAGTGTTTGTGCCACCTCTAATACTTATTAATGTCATTGGTCAGATGTAAAAAAAAATAACGGACGTGGTTGAAGTTTGTAAACGGAGGCTGTAGTGGAGGTTTATAACCAATTCACACCATTAGATATGCTATAACTGTATGCTGTGTAACGATATGCTGTATTGCAGTGCGGTGAAGTGTGGTGAAGTGAAGTTTGGTGAAGTGGAGTTCTATGAAGGATTGCACGGTGAAATATTCATGTGATTTTGTAAAGTTTGTAGAGTTTGTATAGTTGTTAAGTTCTGTAATGTTAAGTTAGTGTATTCTGCCGCAAAGTTCTTACATTTAATTGCAGAATTATTAATAAATCTAATCTAATCTAATCTAATAACTCGTTAGTCGTTCAATAATCTTCGTAATGTCACTTTATTAGAAAAATCATATAAATAAATACTTTTTCTTGGACTGGGAGTCATATACCATCGTTGGTTACAACTCATTTGTTTTGATTGTTTTAAACGGTTGACGGTCTCATAACTTCCTTAATTGACGCCGGCCATTATATTATATTGAATTGAATTGAATTTGCCTTATTTTACGTGGCAAGACTCGGGCCATCAGGCCCGCTTTTCCGTCTGACCACGCAATTTCGCTACGCTCCTTTCACCAACTAGGAGAGAAAGGAGGTATTTCTTGGGCGAGAAACAGGCGATTTTTGAATTCAGCTCAGAGGCGTCATTTAGGCTTGAGAATCTTTTACATGCAAGTAAATCTACGAACATGGGACAGCCGGCTTTACTTCCCCTCCGAAGGAAGGCGTACGAAGGATTTTTTCGCCCTTAAAAATCCACGGCTTCGATCGGGTTTGAACCCGCCAACTTGGGTACAACAGTCCAGTACGCTAACCGTCACACCATCGCCGCCCCGCCGCCGCGCCGTTATACGCCGTATTTCATATTTCTTTGCGTTAAATCGATATATAACAGTTCAGAATAACTTTTTTATTTCTACAAAAGAATATAATGTTTGATTAGAACACACCTAAGGGTGCTTCAAGAAGAATTTTTTATGTATACCGTATAGGATTTTGTTAGATCTCCGACAATTTTCATAAAAAAATTGTGAATTATTTATACAGAAACAGAATATTCTTGTACACACAAGTATTGTTAGATTATTAATAAGAAGCAATAACAAGCAATTTTGCCTGATTTTATCAACCCGTTGTTTGCGCGTAGGCGCTTGCTGGCAACGTGAATCGTCACAAACACTCTCTCGCGGTGGGCGACGAGATAACAGATGTCCTCCCACTGCCGCCTGCGGAGCAGAGCTTCTCTGAAAGCTCTCCGCGTTACTGCACTCTCGACTGAACGTGTTTGCGCAACTGCACTCTTGACTCTGTCTGCGAATTTGTCAGCTCGATGGCTGTCTACGCGGCTAAACATCGCCTTCCTACACTAACTGCGAGGCTCGTAGATAAGCTGGTCGGGTATCCACACGGCTATGCGGGTCATTCCTAGACTGATGCTAGGTTCACACATCCGATGGCCTTCGTTGTCTTACGCGTGTGCCGGATACCTACGGGTGTGCGTACGGAAGTCGCGTGTTTAAACAGGGCAACAAGAGTTCATTATCGTTGTAATAAGGAAAATAAATTGACGCAACCTTCAGTTATTTTCAAGGTCTCCTGACCTCATTCTCCCTCGACCGACCTCTCCCCTTTACTGCACATCAGTGACACTTTCCCAACAATCACGACTGCATTATGGGAAGGAACTATCATGGGCAATTGTGACTGTAGAGAGGGAAATGAACCCGCTTCAATAAATTGTCTTGACTTTACTCGTGATGTCTTTTTCCTCAGACGAAAGAAATATGTCGATTGAAACTATCACTAAATCCTTTATGTAAATCAAAATATAAATTTGGTCTTTAATCAAAATACAAAAAAATTGTCGTTGCAAACTTGATTGATTTACTTGTCGTTGCCTCAGTGATTAAAAATTACGCGTGCTTCATAAGCATCTTAAACGTTGTCTAGTAGAAATGAACTATGTTTACCGCCTACTGTCATATGACTGATAATTAAATACCATCTGAGTTTTATTCAAACATTTCAATGCTTAAAACTATCAAGAAACTATTAAGTTTTAACATTACAAAAAGATAAAATTAAGAATAAGTAATTGTACAAACAATATTGCATTCTGGAACGCATTTTTGACCACGCTGACAGAATTTCGAGACGGTAAACCGAGTAAAGTAAATACAATACTTAGTAGTGGTAGGTAAATATTTGAATGATACATGTGAGAAATATCAAAACGAAACCTGTTTCGTTAATAAATCTCTCTTCATTTTATTTTTTGCTTCTTTAACATTAATTTGTTGCTTAATCCTTACAGAGAAAAAGGATAATAAAAGTATATTGTAGAACTGCTAAGAAATTAAGTGATTAGCGAGAAGGTACTCGTAGTAGGATGTTCGTGATGGAATGTGAAATAATGAAAACTTTTTTTTTCATTTACGTTAAAGAAACGAGAGTTAAATGAGGGCAGTAGGTACATATCAAATTCAGTACCACCTAAAATATGTTTGTTCGAATTGATAAGTTTCCTAATTAATTTAACTAAGTGTAACTCCGATCCGAATGAAAGATTCTAAGAAACCAAGGTTGTAAACTTCCAAACTTGGCAGATAAAGCTCGTAAAGAATGACAACCCTGATTCAAAGATTCCTGCAGTAGTAATACTAATTGTGGAAATGGTTGCCTAGGACGTATTTTAAACACAAAAGAGTTAGCGATATTAATAAAAAGCATAAAAAAAGTAATTATGTAATTCATTTAACTTAATGTTCGAATCAGGAGGAAGATCATGCCTTATGATCTCAATTTCGTCATTAATAAATACGTTTATTATTATTATCATTATCATTATTATCATTAATATTATTATTATCATTATTATCATTATTATCATCATTATTATCATCATCATCATTATTATCATTATTATTATCATTATCATTATTATTATTATTTTTTAAATAATCACGTACCTAAACTTTATGCACCGAACGTAGCTGCAGTGAGAGGGCCTCGAACACCAACCCCTCGTCACCGAACCTTCACCCCCCCCCTGCTCAGCTCCCGGTAATGCTGAGCCCTCACAGGGTCAGCGCTCCGCTCCGGCCTTTGCTGCCTACCAGCAGCCTTCCGACTCCAATTAGGGATGTCAGCGACATATCGACCACTCCGTTCGTAAAACGTGGCAATAAGACATTCGAATGTATCCTGTCAACGCAAGACGAATCAGCCAAGTGGTTTTGACGCTAGGATTTTGCCGATCACAATTAATGGCCTGACCGAGCACTTGTATGCGTTTGACCTTTTTAGATATATCGGCCCTCGGATCATCTGCGTGCGTTCTTGTGTCCTACTTAAGGTTATACATCTTCGGGTTCACCATTTCAGGAAATTGGGCAATCATTCAATGGTCTCCATTTCCCAATGAGGACTGGCCATATTTTACAGATCTATATTACCAGAGAATTCTTTTTTTAATGGAATTTTGGACATTTTAAGCTATTGCAATTATTCTTTTAGTGCACCCACAGAAATCCTTGTTCATTCAATTTCTCTCAACAAGAGTAATCTAATACACGTTTATCATATTTTTTCTATAAAAGTCTACAAGAATTCTAGAGAAAAACTCTTTTAAGGGGTTTAAAGGAACCGAAAATGTGATAATTCATTCTAAGCTTTAGATCTTGCCCCAGAAAAATAATATTTACGACTTGATTTATCAAATTGACAATAATTAAACATTAATTTTATAAAAATTATAAAATATATTTCTTTCTACACATATTCATTAAAGTATCTGTCCCCGAAGATGGTTGAGCAAGTATGTATTCTGACTCACTTTTTTCTGTTTAAAATTTTTTATGTCAAGAACTTGCATAAAATACATAAAAAAGATCTGAAAATACCCACGCAAAGCTATTACCGAATAAAAGATATTGGATATTTAAATGCATGTAAATGACTTATCAATAAATATTGAACTCTTATAGATTTTGTTTTAACGACGGAAGAAGTAATTTTGACTGTTTTGCGGTTTTAGTTTTTCTTTGTAACGTCATCTGCATAAAGTAGAACGTTTAGGTGTTAATGACGTTACAATACTGCAAGAAAGTGAAGATGATCTGCAAAAAGCTGTATACACACTGCATCAACTGGAAGAAAAGAGTATAATCTCCGAATTTCTAAAACGAAGAACTAAAGTTATGCCCATTGCGGTAAATACCCCCATACGCTCAAAAATAGTTATTGACAAACACAGTGATCGACCAGACTTCAAAATTTTACCTTGGTTGTGACATTAGTTATGACACAGTAAAGACATAGAAAATAAACTAATAAATTTCAATCAAATATGTGAATAATAAACAGAACACTACAGAACAAAGCAAGGAAAGACACCAAAAATGAAGTTCTATAAGACAATGGCTGCTCCAGTTCTCCTGTATGGTAGTGAATCGTGGATAATGAAAAAAAGAGATCAAAGTAAGCTCCAAGCAGCAGAAATGAGATTCTTAGGAAAGTTAAAAGCTGCATTAAACAAGACCAGATAGAAGAAATGAGGACATCCGTAAAAGAACGAGATATATACAGCATAAATGAAAGGATCGTAGAAAACAGGAAAAATGGCGGCGCCCATATCGAAAGAATGGAGAAGATCGTATTCCACAATTATGGATGAACTACCAACCGAACGGGAAGAAGAGATATAGGGCCGACCCAGAAAGAGATGGTCCTGATGTGCAGAGCGAAGTCGGAACAGGCACTTCTGCCTAAATCCCTGAAATGGAGGAGAAGAAGAGAAGAAGTTTTTCTTTGTGCTTTTATTGAGTTTTTGATATTATGCAGCTTTATATATTTTGTTATTAAATTTCTGATATGTTTTAGACCTCTTAGTTTCTGAATAAAGCTTAACTCTTGTACATTTAGTTTACATTCTTTTGGCATTTTAAATAATTAGTAGCTTCTTATGCATTGAGACTCCACTACATTCGTGTCATCTTTTATATAGCTTCTTGATGTTGATATTAACGTTTCGGATAATTCATTATGGACATATTTTAAACCACTGTCATATTTACTAGTATTTAATGGAGTTGATATTTTAATGATTGATTGATTAATTACCGTTTTTAAATATATTTGATATGAAAGTGACATAAATTATTACAAATTTTACCTTGTTAATTTTGACAATATTAAAATAATTACCTGGAAAAGTTTGTCGCGTTTATTCGTTCCATTCGCTAATCAATAATCCAATGACACATTTAAAGCATTTGTGACTTGACCTACTCTGCGCAGTCCTGTTTGATTTTACGCCACATCAATTGTGGAGTGATATGTTAGATTAGATTTACGAATATTAACACTGCCATATGGAGTAACTCTTTACTGACAGACATAGAAAATTATCACCTCGATGGTTCATGAATAGCCTGCTCGTTTTGCTGGGGTGATAACGGATTCCCGCTGAGGCAAAAGTGAGCTGTTAACCTTTCATTACAATCGTCTTACGTTATTATACTTGTGGCCGAAACAAAATCCCATGCAGAAACTAATATGCGATTACGGTATGTCATGTTTGCGCATATCTCCCCATTACCTCTGGGCGGAGATATTCAACCAAAAACAGGACCTCTCCCAGGCTAGAAAAACCGCTAGCAGGGAAAAGTCTAATCGATTCTAAAATGACAAATACATATGTACATACAGAAAATTATTAAAAGTGATGAAACACAGCAGTGGTACCCAAACTGATAATGGAAGTAATCGATAATAGATAAATTAACATAGACATAGACAAATAACAAATAAATGGCACACACAAAACGTGTATTACATAAATGTTCCTCTCCATCCTATGCTCCCAGGTTTCAAGCAAAATGTTTCAATACATATTGCAGTGTCATGTTGATGAATGGGTGAGAAAACACCCACCTCGGCATCACCTGCCTCGCCCGCTTCGTCCAGCATCCGCAGCCCGCGGCGCCGCCGACGCCCGGGCCTGGGAGCGCGACGGGCGACGGGCGACTGGCGCGGGCGGCGCCCCTCCTCCCCGGCGCTCGCAGGCACACGCCCCGGGCACCGGCCCCGCGCCCGCCCACGCACGCCGCACGCGCCCTACGCACGGCTCTCGCCGCCCCCATCGTCCATCTCGCCCCGCCCCGCAAAACGCTCTGTTCCCGTCCGCCTTGCCTCGACCCGCCCATTTACTCCCCCGCCTATCCTCCCCCGCCTATCCTACCCCCGCCTGTCCTACCCCGCCTTGCCTACCCGAGCCTATCCCACCCTCGCCTGTGCTACCCCGCCTATCCTACCCATGCCTCTCCTATCCCCGCTTATCCACCCTCGCCTATCCCCCCCGCCTGTCCTACCCCCGCCTATCCTACCCAGCCTATCCTACCCCGCCTGTCCTACCCCCAACTATCTTACCTCCGCCTATCCTACCCCGCCTCTCCTACCCCGCCTATCCTACCCTCGCCTATTCCTACCCCGCCTATCCCCACCCTCGCCTGTTCCTACCCCCGCCCTATCCTACCCGTCTATCCTACCCCCACCTATCTTACCCAGCCTATCCTACCCCCGCCCGTGTCCCACCCCGACTGTCCTACCTCTGCCTATCCCACCCCGCCGTTCCTACCCCGCCTGTCCTTACCCCGCCTGTCCTACCTTCCAACTATCCTACCCCCAACTATCCTACCCCCGCCTCCCTTGCCGCGTCCCTCCCCCCAACCCGACCGGCCTTGCCCCGTCCATCCTCAGGCCCGTCCCGCCTCCACCCTCACCTAGCCCCGCCCCTCCTCGCCTCGCACTTCGTCCCGCTTCACCCCGTCCTACCTCACTCCGTCTCGCCTCACCCCGTCACGATTCGCCCGTCAAGCTTTGCCCGTCACGCCTCGCCCCGTCACGCCTCCACCTCGTTTCCCGCCAACCCCGCTGCGCCCGTCATTCCCCACAGGCCTTTCTTTTTCCCATCCTCACTGTTCGCCGTACCCATCACAATCACTGACCGGCGTCACTCAAGCCTCACCCCCAACGTCCCAGCCACACCGCCGACTCTTCCGTCCGTTGACCCCACTGCCTTTTGCCCTTGCTGCACCCCAAAGCCCTTCGATCACCTCCACGGTGCCTTCGCCCCTCCCCCCATCCCACCACCCGCACATCCTGCGACCACTCCTCCCTCAACACCCGATTTCTCATCCTCCAAGACCTTTGACACCCCGTGTCGCCTAACATACCACCACCCTCCTACTCACTCGTTAATTCCTCTCCCAAACACCCACTCTCCTAGCCTCCCGCTCACCGTTCACCCTTCTCACCCTGCCGGTTGCGCGCCGCCGGCCACTCGCCGCACGCCAGCCACCGCGCCGCGTGACCCCCCACGCACGCTCAAAGCGCGTGCGGACCCCACACAGCGCGCCCCTGATGAAGCCTTTGCCGCACGTCAAAGGTCAGCGAAGATAAACGGCAGCAGCTGGGGCCTCTGGCGCGGTTCCCACGGCCAATATGCATTCATTAAAATACTTACACCATCTCCCATGTCATAATAAATATGTCGTTAGAAACTTATAAACTGAGTTATATGAAAATGTAATGATACCTTATTATTTTAATACATTATTTATTAATAAATAATATTTTAATTGATTATCAGAGGCCAATTGTTATTACCAAATATTTTGCGTCTCATTGTAATATCATATTTGGAATATGCAATATACATTTTACCGTCTCCAGACCGAAAATATTATTACTTGTTTTCTTCTTCTTGTCTAAAGAGTGTTTCACCTTTAAGCAAAGGTCAGATATATAAATTTATTTTTAGTTTAATAGCAAATTCAATATTTGTAGAAGGAAGATTTCATTATTTTTCTTCGTCTCGCCTTTGCCGTTTTCAGCTGCGCTCCAGAATCCTTTTAACTAATTATGTCGCTTGAGTAATGTTGAATAATAGTTGATCATAGCTCGAAATACACAGTTCGACGAAAGAAACCAGAAACAATCTGTAGCGATGGAGCTACACGTTAAACACGTCACATGGCTAGAAAGTCCATTCACATTATTTTTAACGCTCTGCGCGACCATATAAAAAATGAAATATGATTTCCGAACATAGTTGGCTGTAGAGTATGGTATAAGCTACACGAAATACAACACTTGTCTGTCAGATCTACGTATGTTTCGTGGCATAACGCCACACGCTCAGTTCATGTCGTGTATTGTGAGTGTTCAAAACGTCTGTAATAGAAATGGAGAGGACATTGAAAAAATGATAATTCGGGGCACAATAATTCAAGCAATATCTCAATTTCTTCGTCTCGACATCTAGATTGTCCCACACCCATCACTTTCGCATTCGAATTTATCAACTCAGCAACAACACTGGAGGAAGAAACTGTGAGTGTGATTATTAATATTAGATTCATTAAAATTCCATTGCATGTAGCAACGGCATATACAGTAATTCAGGTTCACTATACACTGTGTAGAATTCATTAAAGAAAGTAATATTGATATCGATGCTACCAAGTGTTGTTGAGAAGGAATCTCCACAGGAACCATGCTAAACTGTGCGAGCACGAATTGATGCAGTACAGCTTATCTTCCTATCGGAAGGGAACATTATCGACATAAACCGTACAGTATCCCACAGGGATGGCGGGCACATTTGTGAACACTTCCAATGTCGGTATGATTTTATAAATTCCGGCAAAATATCAAACTAGTATCAAGAGGATCGGCATTTGCACACCCTACAACCACGGGCAACGCGGACGTAGATTGATACCAGCAACGAACTTCACTTCCCCGCGTAGTTTCACATTGATCACGCTAACATTGCCGATACATGGCTCGACCAGTCGAGCGCCCAATGCGGGGGAGTGCCCGTCGCATGTCCTCTGCATCTACGCAGGCTACTTGCGCTCCGTCAATGTCCGTGCACTGTTGCCCGATGTGCCGGCGCCAGTTCGCTACGCTGCGTCGGTCTGTGGTCTCGATACGTACGTTTCACTCCCGCCCATCTTCATTTTATCACCCTTCTCTATCGCCTTACCGCCATGCGAAGCTCACAGTATATACTGATGTCACTGCAATGCCCATGATCGGGAAGACCTAGAGTTAGAGACAGGAAGTGGCAGGATTTTTTTACACTAGCTGAATACGTAGGAAGAATTCAGCTGCTGTGTGAAGGAGAATTCTACCGATCGGCTTCTCTAATCAGTAGATTTCCGTGGTTTATACGATGAACACCAGTCGAATGCCAGGGCACAACCCTAACAAATGCGCCACGGATCACACGCGACCTTTCCTTCCTCTTTTTTATCTAATCCTCGCCCCATATTTAGTGGTTAGGTGGAAGAGCAGGCTCTATGGCCTGAGCCTCACCATTAATAGAGTCATCATCATCATTATTATTATTATTATTATTATTATTATTATTATTATTACTACTATTATTACTATTATTACTATTATTATTAATATTATTATTACTATTATTATATTTACTTGCACTATCACACTTGGGAGACTTAGAGCAATGTGAAGCGACGCTCCGCTGCTGGGAGATACGTGGTTGGGGAAACCTCCGCAAGCTGGCTTGTCGGTGCGCGCCGAGTCTCGCCATGCACTGGAGGAAGATTGCCTCCACCTACCGCGATCAAACATTCTCCTCACTGAGAGGACTAATGACCTTAGCAGTTGATGCGTCCGTAAAAACTAATCAATCAATGCGTCAACGTCCGTCGCTGTTGCCTGACGGGCCGGCACTAGTTGGCAACGCCGCCTCTTTTTGTGGTCGTGATTCATTCTCGTCGTGCAAAGCTGCCTCACTACCGTCCATCTTCATTTTACCACGGTCTGCTTCTCTATCGCCTTCCGACGTCGTCTGCAAATGACCCGTAAACGATTGGGCGGTCGCCGGTCGCTGTTCTTTTTTTTATGAAGGACTGCTTACTCTTTTTGCTCCGCCTTCGCGTTTACTTCCCGGTTCGTCAGCTCTTGATTGGATCCGCACCGCACTTTGACGCTCATTGCTTATTGCTTTCATTTGGAGTTTTTTCTCTGTCTGGCACCTTCTTTAATTTCGGGTAGATTTTCGATTCATATTCGAGAACACGTAGTAAATTATTTTTGTATTTTCAACTGAACATAAATGTTCTTTTCACATATTTAATTTCGGGATTTGGAAGTAATTGAGAGTTCTTCGCTGTTACATCAAAATCACTCTTCTAGATATACTCATTCCCGTGGTACACGGATGTTAGTTTCTGTTGACAGGTTCTTGGCTACAAGGTGAATACGCCCCACACAAGTGAACGACATAAATCATATCCTGTGCGACAAACACCTAGACATCATCCATCTACAAAAGAGTCACCCTTGTTTGAGCTTCAATAGTCTTATAGGTATAAACACTATAGTATTTTGTCTGTCAAGAATATACGCCACGAACTTTGTCAGTCACAAAATTCGCCCTTACGCAGTATATTTTGAAATGAAAAATGTGCATTTTGTGATTGAACGATCGCAGCCACGCTGCCCAGGCTGCATTTACGACAGCACCACATGTCCATCTCAGCCGTATCAGTGGCTTCGGCTTCACGATGTTGTAGCTCACAGCCCAAATTGCGTGTTCAGTCTCGACAGTTACTATCCGACATTTTTTACCGTCGCCTTGTTCACTGGTGTTGCTTCTTCACTGAGACGATGGACTCGTTTTTATGAAAAACAATATACATGTAGTACACAATATACAAGTAGTTCACAAACAATAATTAAAACACAACATATAAACAGTACACAAACTAAAATTAAATTGCAAAAGTTTTGAAATCGGTGAAATTGTTGACTTCCTTTTGTACATTTACAGCATTTTAATGCTCCTTGTTCCTCGTCTATGCTCCCGTGGGATGAATTTTTATTTTTGGGTAAACAGTATTCCTAGTTTTCTGCGTTTCAAAAGTTTTAATTAATCACTTTTTTGTAATGTTAGCTCTCGCATAATTACGTATTTGCAAGCAGGATAAAAAGTTATTACTGAAAAATACATATTTGAGTAAATGTATTCACAATTTTATGTAGTCAAAGAGAATATATCGATGTTATATGCTGTAAAGAACACACATACATCTTCGTCTTTTTCTGAATCAAATAGGCATAATGCGAAATAATAACTAAAATATGAAACAAAGGGAGTGGTCCCTTTGAATCTGCCTTTGTCACGCAAGTTCGATGGTCATCAAGAGAACATTGGTGCACACCATTGACATTATATTCGCAGTCTCATCTCACGCTACGTAACCAACGCAAAGCTAAAAGGCAGACACACGCTACTATTCACACAGGAATGGACCCTTTGAGTTTTAAAAGTGACAAAAGAAAGCTAATACCGGGTCGTTACCCAATGCAATTAAAAATCATAACAATGGACTATTGTTTGTTAGACCTATTAAAATGGATTAATTCTTCAAAATTTCCAACACGCGTATTTGAAGGTCATTAGAAAATTCATTAACAATTAATACAAAATGATGCGATAGACAGCTTTAATAAATGTTAGTACGGGCACAGTTCGTGTATTCAAAAGCTTTAAATCGTATATTGGATTCAGTTGTGTCGACAGAAAGCAATGGCTACTACGTTGTGATTTGTAAGCAATTATGATACATATATCTTCCGCAAAGAATTAAAACTTTCATGAAAATGTAATTTTACCTTAATATTTTTATCACATTAATTCCCATTTTATTGTAGGTACGTTATAAAATAAAAAGAGGAATTATGAGCAATTAAATTTCGCTCTCAGTGACACAAAATCGGAAAAGGTTTGATTTGTGATGCAACTCGTTATTTCCAAATGCAGGAACTTTTAATAAAGAAAACATGGTGTTATGAAACACGTTAATAATAGATAATTAATTCCATTCTATATAAATATATAGATATCAAAGTCTTGGGCGTTATTTATTACCACACCATTGTAAAAGCCTTACGACCTTTCCTAAAAATGGGTAAATGATATTGACGATGCGATTATGAAGTTATGGTACAAAAGATGAAATAACAATGGTGGAAACGTACCGAGAAACCCCACAGCGAAGTCACTTAGTCTACAACAAATTTTACATGCACCGGGCAAGATATGAACACCAGTCCCAAATGGGGGAAGCGAGCAATAGAATAGAATAGAATTTGCCTTATTTTACGTGGCGAGACTCGGGCCATCAGGCCCGCTCTTCCGTCTGACCACGCAAATTTCGCTACGCTCCTTTCACCAACTAGGAGAGAAAGGAGGTATTTCTTGGGCGAGAAACAGGCGATTTGAATTTGGCTCAGAGGCGTCATTTAGGCTTGAGGGTCTTTTACATGCAAGTAAATCTACGAACATGGGACAGCCGGCTTTACTTCCCCTCCGAAGGAAGGCGTACGAAGGATTTTGTCGCCCTAAAAACCACAGCTTCGATCGGGTTTGAACCCGCCAACTTGGGTACAACAGTCCAGTACGCTAACCGTTACACCATCGCCGCCGCATCTGATCCCTACACACACTCCCAATGGATATGCTACCCGTAAAGATTTTTATATTCCAGCAATTCAATATCTACGTGACCCATTTTATATTATCATATTAATACGATTTTTCAAAAAACTTTTGAAAGTTTAGTAAGAAAATTACTGTACTAATAAATGAAGAACTGACATATTACGTAAGTGCCCAAAAAATATTTTTCAATAGAAAAAATTGATTTTAGACATGAAATAATAAAATAATAAGAAATGTAAAATATTCCTACATTAATAATCTTCAAGATCTTTTACTATAACGATAAATTTACCTCTAAATCAAAATACTTCGAGACGATGCACTCTACATTTTCCAATAGTTTTTCTCCCCTTCGTTAACGATTATACGGATGTGTAAGAAACTTTAACGTTCAACATATTGTTTCTTAACATTAATAAATAAGTAGTTTCAAATAACAGCACTAACAAAAGATAAATCTACTTCCTCTTTCACAAAACGCTGGGCAAATTCACCGTTGGCCGTTGGTTCATGGCCACCATTCGTTTATCCTTTTCATTTCTAGCTGCAATGGAATTATTCCCTCTTTGCATTATCTTACGGTATTACTGCATTCTACAACCACGTACACATAGAAGTTCTACAAAGCCATTAAAATGAAGCACAGATCGCTTACCATGAAAAAAAAGTTTTGAGCAAATTTGCCATTTCCACGCTTTTCCCTGTCAACTCTTCAAATTAGTAGTTTGTTTGTATTTACCAAATACGCTGCACTGCTGCAAAACCCCTGTCCGCGTGCGCGACTGGGAAACTCACTCGCGTGTTGCGCGGTCGTGAACTATCGCAATTGAGAGCGGTCGCAAAAAGTGAGTGATGGGCGTGCAGGTGAATGAGCGACGCGCGCTTTGTGCCAATCGCCGCGCGCCGTGGCGCTGGGAACCCCGGCCGCGTGAATGGACGCAACCCGGAGCACTCCGCGCTCGCATCGCGTGGAGTCAGTCCATCCACCGCCTCGACACAGTGGGCCACGACGCTCGTCTGCGAGGCAAAAAAATCAGATTCTTTACAGGGCGGTTGGTTGGTTAGTTGGTTGTTAGTGATTCCGGGCTCATCAACTACTGAGGTCAATAGTCCCGTCAGTATAGTACATGTTTTTCCCACGGGAGGTGGCGACGACTTTCCACGATGGACGGCGACATTAGGCTCTGACCTAGCGTAGTCTAGCGGCGTTTTTCCCCAACCAGGTATCTCCCATCAGCAGGGCACCGTCCTAGCCGGGACAATCCCCAACCTCCCGACCGGTATCCCGGCATGTGTTAATGTAGGGCAGGTTAGTGTAAGATTGCGACTCGGACGAAGGACCTTCCGGCCAGAGGCATTGCAGTGATATCAGTTTATACACTGAGCCAACTTTCCCAGTCAGGTTCTTTACAAATAGTATTGCATTAACATGCATTTTTTTGAAATATTGGTTATGTAGTATGTTCTACTTCACAGTTTTTTAAATCAAAACTTGAGACCCGACGTAAATTATTAGTTACATAGTTCTTTCGAGTGAAAAATATTTCATTCAACAATTATATTCTAATAATATAAAACCTTGCAGAAATCCAAAAACGGAAATTTAAAATATAAAATACCAGTCCTTAGGTCCGAGGTGGCTAATCGGCTGAAAAGGCTCAGAATAACATATGTCACCGCAGTGTTTCTGTTCGGGAGGTCCTAGAGTTTGAATAACGACGATGGTGGATATTCGGCACCAACTGGAAAGCTAGACCTATGTCAACCGCTGTCTGGAGAAGAATTTTATCGGTTGGCTTTTCTGATATGAAATGTTTCGTGGTTTCTCTGAATCATACCAGATGAATGCTGGAGCAATAACTTACTAAACGGGCCCCGGCCTGCGAACGATATTTCCTTCCTATCACCATCACCATCATCACCATCTTCCCTTACACACAGGCAACCACATACCAGTACATGTACTAATATCGGGAGCTTAAAGCTTGTCCAGAGTGGAACGAATACACTTTGGTGGATTTACCTGGCGCGGGAAAGAAAGTAAAAAGCTTCGCTAACAAAAAAAGAAAATTTTAATGGACTGAGAGTACTGATGTCAGTATTGAGTATTATTTGACTGGCTCTTTAAAATACATTGTATTGTATTACGCAGACGTAAATTGTTTTCTACAAACCGGGAACGACAATTTTTCAAATATTGCTTTCAAACTAGTTTTTTTTTCAAATATTGCCAACCTCTCGCTTAAATAAATAATTGAAAATAAAATTTAAATATCTTTAACTCAACTATTTATAGTTAACTTCAACTATTTATAGTTAAAATGATGGGAAGGGTTTCTGGATCTTCAGAAAACGGGCGCAGATATCTTCTCCCCCATACGTCACATACAGTTTTTACTGGTATTTTTTTACTAAATAAATCTAAATCTAAATGAAGATCACCGCCCTCTCTGGCAACAAAAAAACAGCACAGCACTTACGGGAGTAACGACGTTAGCCGTCGACGCGCCCTGGGGGAATGCTAACTATTACGCCAACCCAAATCCACCGAGTAGTAGTACTCCGAAACTGATCCCTTCACTGACCGGCAGTCAATGAATCTGTTTGCCGGCGAGGGCGCGGGCCGGGCCAGTGCGACGCGCGGCGCGGCTGGCTGCACAAAGGACGCGGCGGCCCGCGCGCGCGTGACCGGCTGTGCTAATGCGCGCGCCGCACGCGCCGTATGCGCGCGCACAGGTGGGCCATGGGCGCGCATCACTCAGCAGCGCAGGGGGGGGCGCTTTCGGGAGGAGCCCCCCGCCCCCGCAGCAACGGATTTGCGCCAGGGCGATGCAGCATTCAGGGGCGAAACAATGGGGTGGGCTTCGGTGCGAGGTTATTGGGTTCGACTGGTAGACGTGTCGTTCCCGAATACCATGTTATTTTTCAAGTGGAAACGAATTTCGGAATACTACTACTACTTTGAATTGAATTGAATATGCCTTATTTTACGTGGCGAGACTCGGGCCATCAGGCCCGCTCTTCCGTCTGACCACGCAAATTTCGCTACGCTCCTTTCATATAGCAGAGAAAGAAGGTATTTCTTGGGCGAGAAACAGGCGATTTGAATTTAGCTCAGAGGCGTCATTTAGGCTTGAGGATCTTTTACATGCAAGTAAATCTACGAACATGGGACAGCCGGCTTTACTTCCCCTCCGAAGGAAGGCGTATGAAGGATTTTTTCGCCCTTAAAAATCCACGGCTTCGATCGGGTTTGAACCCGCCTACCGTTACACCGCTAACCGTTACACCGCCGCCGCCGCCTACTTGGTGGATTTAGGTTGGCGTAATAGTTAGCATTCTTGACCGTCACACTAGTCAGTCGAGTTGGTAGAGATTATAGGATTTTTAAGACAAAAAAGTGCTTAATTCTCACTTCTTCCTTCATAAAGAAAGTATAAGAGACCGTTTGATGAGTACATTTAGGTGGCACGAACATTTATGTGGAACGCACATTTATGTGGTACGAAGTCTCATCCGTAAAAGATACCCCAGTCGACAAAATAGAATAGAACACGCGAATAAAGGAGTTATTTTTGAATTCATGAATTTGATGAGCTTCAGAGAAGAGTTTTGCACTATAATGCAGCTTTCATTAAGGGCAAAAAAGGGTTGTGATGGTGCAAACCGGATGTCAGCTTTTCTTGTAAGATTATTTTGTTTAGCTGGGATTCGTGTCACTCCAGAGTATCTATTTGTCGAAGTTGAAACAAAGTTTGGAATAGTTCCTCTTGACACACTTTGGGGGGAATAACCATTGTTTGCTGAAGGGTGAAAAACAATTGAATGGCTGAGTGCAATTGAGGTCTAATCCCACCCCCCCCAAAAAAAGTGAAAAAATGATTTATTGACACCGTGTGTTATCTAAGTAAGCGAGCTATCTTTGTAATTCGTTGGTTTATTTTGTAATTCGTTTGGCTGACACCTTGAAATCTTTACTAAATTGTTTACCAAAGGCTAATATAAAAAACTTGCTAATTAGAGTGAGGGACCATTTGTTTCAAAGAATTAAATTTGATCGTTGTATATTTTGACTAATAATTCCTTTACACACATTTCTGCATTCAAACCGATAGCAAGGCAGTTCCAAACCAAGTATACATAACGAATATATGAAAAATCCTCAAGACTAAAAAATGCATCTGAAAAAAAGAGACTAGTATATACAAATTAATGAATCTATCTTGAAGTAATGAATCTGAATAGCATCGGGGAAAATATATTTGCATTGTAATGCTGTTTTAATTTGTGGAACAAATATTTTATCCCTGAGAGGCACTCATACGATGGTTTGCAAGAATCACTGGAGTATCTTTATTTTTAACTTGAAACTAAGAAGGGCCGAATTCACGCGATTTCGGTTGGCACAACGTGGAGCGTGCTGTCCCATCTTACACGGCTTCCAACTGATTTGTTGGCTGAAATACAATTGTATATTTTAAGCAGTGGCGAATGTCCGATGGGAATTTTATATTGCGGGTTAAACACACATTTACAAGATACCTTTCTGCATGTTCTATACAATTACTATGACGTATTTTTGCAATTTGTATTGTATTGTCTTTGAGAATTTGCCTATATTGAGTTGCTTACTTTATATATAAAGAAATAAACACAACAATGTATATGGAAAGTGAACGGTTAAAATGTTCATACCAAGTGTTTGAATGAAGTCTATTCGCCACCGTTTTCTTACGTTTTTATATATGATACCTAAATATTTTATAAAACTTTCTGTAGCAAAATGAGATTTATAGCCATTTCTTCCTGCTCCACGAAACTCATCCAATGTACAAACAATGTGGCTGTCAATGATTCATTGATAGATATTGATTCCGGGCGCGCCAACGGCTTAAGTCATTGGTCCCGTAAGTACATTACATGCTTTATTTTCTGGAGGTAGCGGTGATATATCCGCGCTAAATGGCTAGTTCCGGCGCTCACTATCCCGGATTGATGGAATTTTCCCCAACCGAGTATCACCTACCATAGGGGCAATAGCCTAGTTGAGACAAGCTTACACGAAAACTACTCATATTTTCGAAAAATTGAACATGAACATTTTTAAAGATCTGTCTTTAAAAAACAAATTTCATTAAATAAAAAATATATTTTCAATAGTACTGTTGTAGGAAGACACCCCCAAAAAATTGTACACTTGAATTTTTTTAAAACATCAGGGATTTCATATGCATCATTATCGGTACGCTATTTGAGACAAAGTTTGATCAAAACATTTGGAGCTATTTTTGATAAAGTTTTGAAAATGTAGATGAAAAGTACCATAAAAAACATCCGTTTAAAACTCTCAAAGCCTCGAATTTGTTCAGATCGATCGGGGAATATTAACTTTGGGGAAAAACGACTGAACGGTTTAGGTGCTAGCGTTGACCACACGTTGACGAACTGATAAACGTTTTGCTGACAATCAAGTTTTAGGTATCAAGGACATGTGGTGTAGTTTTTTATTTATTTATGTCAAAAACAGTTAAAAACTGTGTATGATGTGCTATAGGGAGAAGTTAATTTGAAGTTACATTTATGTCCAGAAGCAAAACAAGGGGCCATCTCAGCATTTGCTCGAGGGTCAGGGAAACTGGACAAAAACCTGATCGAGATGGGGGTCAACGGCCCAGAAGCTGAAGTACAATACTTGTTACAGGTTATTTACAATTCTACAATCCAAATGATATATAATACATTAAATGTCATTTTAAAAATAGTCACCACATTTTCCAGAATCCACATTTTTTTGCCTCCTTGATAATTGTGTTTGCTGCAAAACGTACGCCTGTAACTGTCTCTCACTGAACGACAGTGATTACATCTTGATCAGAACATTTACCAAAATTGATATATGAACTGATGTCGCGCCCCTTTAATTTCAAGCGTCTTTTTTAGTTTTTGGGACTGATTTACATAAAGCCCTAACAACATGACGCTACGCTCCGCCAGTCCAAGTTGGTTATTAGACTCCACCTTCAACCAAAGTTGTTAAAACATACTTGAGTCTGACCAGAGCAGAAAGGTTTGTTGGGTAAACGATAAACCACTCACTACCATTAACGTCTTTTACTTTCGTTGGTATCATGCAGTATAGTACATATAATGAAGTAGAATTAAAAATATTGAAAATTACATAAGATAACATGAGAAATTATGCCTCAAAATAGTGGCAAATATTTTTATTGTAAACCAACAAATGGGAATAAAACAAAAAATACTATTTTGCCCCGAACTTCTTTAGAATATGAAATTTTCGTGGAGTAATTACATTTTAATTGAAAAATACAAAATAATATAAGCAGGTGTTATTTTTGTTTTCACTCACACTTTTGAATATTGCACAAACTCAATTATATCACATACGTGTGGCAAATGAGAATTTAGAAATAAATTAAGCCGGTTACATTGTACATTTGCGTATTCCAATCTTGCGTGATTCAACGCAGTATGTTCGTTTCCAGGAAGTAATAATGCTTCTCATTTGTCGATGTTAACATGAAACAAATCCATATTCAATTAGATGCAATTACAAAGTAATTACATTACTTCAAACCGAAGTGCATTGCACTGCTGACACAAGGAAGAGCTAAACAGAGATTAGCACATGATTTACTGTTAGACATGAATTTACTGTTAGACATGACAAAGAGATACTTGAGTTTGATCTTTCAAATAAGGAAAATGCAAATACAAAGCAGTGTTACTACAAAGTCGTTTTCAGATTGAAGACTCTTTACTGAATATTTTGAAAAATATGTTTGTGTAATTTGTGGAAGATTTTCCACATGAAAGTAAGAATAAAATTAATCTATTGGTTGTATAATATCAAATTTAATTAACTTAATTTCAAGTTTTATTTTGCATTTATTTTATAAAAAGGAATATTCCAATGAATTTATTGTATGAGTAACATATATTATCTAAAAAAAGCATTAATATATTTTCAAAAGTATATTTTTATCTCAATGTTAAACATAATAAAAATTCAGAAATCTAAAGGAAAAGACAAAGCATGAAACAGGATTTCGAAATCCGCGTCATGCAATGAGACTGACATTTCGTCTGCACCGTCCTTGCTTTTGAAAGGTTTAGTTATGCTACATGTTTCTTCTTGTCCAAAAAGGGGAAACTAAGAGTTACAGTTACAAAATAAAATCCTCCATTATTTCGGATTTAGAATTGAAGCGAATCGTGACACTTCATGTTCGCAGACAGAAAGTAAAGATTGAACTCATTTTTAGACCTTTTCCAGAAGACATGATTTTTTCAAGGCTTCTGGAGTATGATCTGCCCGGGGTGCGAAAGCTGTGACACGAAAGGTGAAATTTGGCGTTGAATAAAGTACGAGTTAACACCAAAAAGTCCCCAAAGGGGCCCATATTCAGAATATCCAGCGATGCGTTTTGCATCGATATAGACTTATTCATTTCCAGCATTAGATCCGACGTTCAAAATGCGAAAGGTGGTTTAAACGTTAAAACAGACACTGCATAGGAATTGTATGTTGTAATACTTTCCTCCACTCGAAATTTCAAATTCAAACTCAAAAATGTATAATCCTTCTTTATACCCACGCACGCTGTTTTGCGAAAATCCGATAACAACCTTTCACAACCTTTCACAGTTACGATCTCACTTCAAAAACCCAGACGAAGTCGTTTCGGGGCGAACTTTGCTCGCTGGATAGAAGAGATACGAGGCGTGAGGGGATCGGTTATTATGTCTGGTTGGCTATCACGTAGGCCATCCTAACATAACCATAATCATAATCATAACCATGCGCTTATCGTTGATAGTCTCCGAGTTATAAGCTCTGTGAGTCCTCCCATGCGTACGCAATTGACGGTTTCCGTCGAGATCTCCGACGTTCATCGAAGAATTCACTTTAAAACTGTTTAAAACTTTCTCTAGCGGAAAAAAAACGGATGGGCGTGTCAGTACATGTACTTGCGCAATTAACACTTCACCACTGGGAGTTCGTCTAGTCGAATCCTGACGACATACGACACTAGATGAGAAGCCGGGAAGGACAATGTCACTACATTAATGAGATCGCTGGCTGTCGACAGCCCTCACGACGATCTGAAGCCACAATCCGTCAGTTCCCAAACACACCACTGCACTCTGTAGATGAATTCCGGGAACGGTTCTGAAGCAATGAGCGAGGAAGCGAGTGGGAAAGGTCATGAGGGAAAAAGTGACGCAGAGAGAGGGATAGAAGCTTTAGAGGGAGAAAAGTAAGAGATAGAAGAAGAAGAAGAAGAAGAGAGAGAGAGTGAGAGAGAGAGAGAGAGAGAGAGAGAGAGAGAGAAAGAAATTAGGAGAGAAATAAGTGACATAAGGAGAGAGAGAAAGAGGGAGAGGAACTTTACCATTCTTGGTCATTTATTAATATCGATCAGAGTTCGTAGATGAATGAACGGGAAATGGCAAATAAAATCAAGGTTTCGAGCTCGATTTCCTTGAAAAGGCTGAATGACATTTGTTCAGAGAAGTATTCCTTTGAAAAAGAAATTCTCTTTTATATGACATCCCTAATAATATGGATTTTCACCATTCATCAGCATTTCGTATTTTCAGGACGTTGACCAATTCACGACAAATAAGGAAACAAATCAAATCTAAGAATTCGGTTTTTTGCTGACGTGACCTTTGAACCCACGCCCACGAAAACACTTCAAACACAGTCCCCTTTAAAATCCAATCTCTACGAAATAATGGCTTCTCGCCATTCACCGCGCCCGCTCTTGCATTCGCCTGGAACGGAATACATGGCCCTCTGGTCTATTTGTCGCGCGATACGCCGTTTGTCACCTCGCCTGGCAGCGCTCCAATACGTTCGCCTCCCCTCTCCCGCCCCGGATCGATAATAGGAGTGGCGAAAATCGCGAGAGACAGTTGGTAGCGGCGTGGGCGAAAGCGATACGCCCTCTCGCGGCGGGCTCAAACACTCGCACGCAACGCGCTCTATCGGCGGCTGTTAAACTGGAGCCACCTCTAGTCTAACACTGGACTAGAGAGGAACTAAAATTCTCCATGTTGTAAGGGTTTATGCATAAAAAGAACGTAGATTTTTAAATAAAATAAAATTAAACAGGCGTTTTGGAGGTTGTTTGTAATTTAAAGTCGCAAATATAAATAAAGGGAAACTTAATCTAAAATTGATTGGACGTAGCAAGAAAAAAAAAAGTTTTTAATAAAAAATGTAACTAAATAACTGGATGTTTTCCGAGTTTCAGCATACTCAGAAAATTGATTTTTTATCAATTGAAATGTAACTAAAGTAATGGATGCTATTCTCGCAATTATCTTAATTTGTTAACACGTTACTCTGAACCAAGCCTCATCTAATTTTTCACATGCATCTAACAGGTATTGCAAATAGTCTCGGGGATCACCATCTCCATCCCTCCGTATTTTCTCGGTCCAATAAGCAAATTCCAGGAATGTTCTCTTTCTGTGCCTTTGTATACAAATGTAATTGTTCTCTTCCACATACACCCCATAGTTGAAATTTTTTGATGTTAAATAGAGTGTTAGTGTGTTTAACTCAATTTTATGAAGTGTTTTTGTCTTTCAACGTCACTTTAGGCTACATTAGGATTCCTTTTATTTATGATCAAGACTACGTTATCGGTTTGCTTAACCTATTGGTGGTATAACTATCGTAGAGAGCTGTTAAACCAAAGTTTGCGGTTTCAAACCTGACCAAAGCCGTGGATTTTTAAGGGCAAAAAAATCTTTCGTATGCCTTCCTTCGAAGGAAAGTAAAGCCGGCTGTCCAATGTTTTAGATTTACCATAACTCTAAAACAAGCCTCTGAGATAAGCCCAAATCCCTTTCGTCGTTCGTGTGATACCTTCTTTCTCCTCTAGATGGTGAAAGGAGAGTAAGGAAATTTGCGTGGTCACACGGAAGAGTAGGTCTGATGGCTTGATTCTCGCCATATAAAAGAAGGCTAATTTAATTAAAAATGATACCATGCGTCACGCTGATAACCTCACGCTTGACCCTTCAGGCTGTCCGAGGTATCCCGCGGCATTTTGTCCGAGCTAGTACCTTTCTACTTGATATTTATATTGGTATCTTGGCGACCAATGGCGGAAGAGTTTAGTTTCCTACTAGGAGAGATTTGACTTACCGCAGAGAAGGTCCCGTGGCTTTATGAACGTTGCTTCGGGTGCACCAATGCTTCGTGGAGCTGCCCGCCGCAAATGCCAAAACTCAACGTCCCAGAGGAACGTCTTGGGCAATATGCTTGGTTGGGCCAACCTGACAGCTCAGAGTCACTAGTTTTTCAGAATAGCCCCAGACTCGAATTAACTGCTATTCACAATACGCCAGGAGCAAGCTCTACTCAATAGATCGGGCATTCTCAAGAGCAAACCAAGAGCCCAAGGGGTCACATGAGTCAAGACTCGGGTAGTTCGGAACCATCCCATCACCGCTCTCACGTTGGCACTAACGATGCGAGCTCGAGATAACGTAAAGGGTGAATCGAAAATCGAGAAAAATTAACGGGTTATTTCAATACTCCCATTGGAATTCTAATCTTGAGGATTTGCGGTCGTAGCTGGAAGTTCGGCGTCTAGAAGCGCAACTGGTGGATCAACCGGCACGTCCAAACAACAAGAAGCTCAAGAGCGCTTCTCCCCTACTGTGGAACTACGGGCGTAAGCACCTGCAACAAACAGGTGGTCAGATAGACGTTTTCAGACTCCACCTAGTACCGAGTACTCGGCGGCCGATGATTTCCCCTGGGGGTAGAGTAGAATGAGAAAAAACTTTCTTATTCTGTATACCCACTGTATAGTACAATCGTATTATAATATTATCGGGTAAGGCAAAGCCATAATGACAGCGTATGTGTTTCAAGACGTTTTGGGGGCTAGAAATACTCTTCAATCGCGACTGAATATAGTATGTCTTACGTGGTCATCGAAACTACAGCCTTAAGGTAATGCATACTTGCACTGCCCTAAGCCCCTGACAACCAAGCCGGCATGACAGTGACTTATTTAAAAAATACATCTGTTAAAGCTTTAAATGATTGTTTACGGAAATCGAAAAAATTAGTCAGGAATGGAACTGTAATTATACTACAATACCTCTTTGACAAGAAACAGATCTCGTGAATGTTGAAGACTAATTTAATTTTGCAAGGAATCTTGCATAAATTGGTGATAAAAACCTATGATAAAAACAGTATGTATTGTCTGCCTACTTTAAAGTACACACTAAACAGTTCTGTGAAGGTTACGCGGCGCAAATTCGGAGCTAAGCTCATTTATCGGGTGGCGTCTGACAGCTGAACAACGAAATGCTCGAGCTGAGCGCTGAATCACGACTCCTCGAGTTTTGAGCACTGAAAGCCAGTAAAAGGAGTTTGTGCAGTCTCGTGAATCCAAGGAAATTCGAAAAACGAATAAATGCTAGTAAAACAACACCCGCCACAGTTTGTTGCGATAGACGCAATTGAAAACGTTTGCTTACCACCTGTTAAGTAAAACTTTTCGGCCTAGGTCTGTATATATCACAGTACCAAAGAGCCAAACATTTGAATTAGGCATAGAAAACGTGAATGTGATATTTCAATAAAAACTGTTTTTTAAAGTATCGATGTTAGCTGATTATTACATTCACGATTTGTTTTAATTGGAAATCAGTAAGAACTTTTTTGTTTCTAGAAAAGTATCGAAAAGAAAATATGCACAATTTTTCTCCAATATCGTCAAATCTTGCAAACAATATCTCATTTCTTAAAAAAATAACAATGTTCCGATCGTACTTGCTTCTGATATGACAATCAAGTGCCTATGGGATGGGACCACAACTTACTTTTTTGTCTTTGTTTTCATTTTGGTAAGGAGTTATTGTTTCATATTTTAGTAATTTTGGTAACAACAAAATACTTCAAGTCTTTTTCTTTTAAACTTTCAGGGGATGTTTACTAAAAATTGAAACCTTGCTCATCCATAATTCCGTCAGGGAATCTTCAGCATTTACAAACAGTCAGGTCTTCTCACGTTAAGAAGTTATTTTAGTATCTGTAGATGCTATTGAAAGATGTAAAACCGGAGCAACATAGTGT
This sequence comes from Gryllus bimaculatus, assembly GCA_017312745.1. Classification (NCBI taxonomy): domain Eukaryota; kingdom Metazoa; phylum Arthropoda; class Insecta; order Orthoptera; family Gryllidae; genus Gryllus; species Gryllus bimaculatus. The sequence goes on from BOPP01000132.1 coordinate 1,502,647, forward strand.
ATTCTGAACGTGTTTCTCAAACATTGCCCGTTCCTGGTCTAGAGAGACCGTGAAAAGACATGAGAAAAAATCGAAACCTTTCTAATTCATAAAAGCTTCTTGGAAAATCCGGTGTTTTCGTGCAGCCAGATCTGCCGATAATCCCATTAAAATCTTACTTTAGTATCTGTCGATTGAGACATCAGTTGTGCTATCGGAGCAACCTAGTAAATTCTAAACTAGTTCATAAAGAGGGATTCGCTTTATATGGAGAGAGATCGTGAATAGACGATGAAAATATTTCGGTTAATTTTCTTCAGAATTAAGGATAATGAGAGTGGCTATTATAATATAAATAACTGTGTACGAATCCAGAACGAAACTTAGTACATTTTATTTAATTTAATTGCATATTTAACTCTTTTGTCTTGGTCTTTGCTCTTGTGCACTTCATAATTGTCAGTGTTTTCCGTAGAGGTGTTCGGTGACTGTTTATTTTCCATAGCTTATTTCAACGCATTCCACATATTATATTTCTCCCCGTCAATAAAGATCCTAAATGAAGTAAATATAGCAATTAAGTATAAAAAATGAGTATAACGCACAATTAAGAATACGTTTTATCATTCTTTCTGAGAGGAAGACTTGAAACATTTATTAACGTTAAAAATTGTTAATATTTGCAGAGTTCGAATTTATGTAAACTATTTGCGGTTATATAACTTTGATGTGGCATTTCTTTGTCATGAACATAATATTAGTGGAGAAAGTACGGTATTAGAAATGAAAGATCTTCAATTTGGCGCATAGTTGTCAAGTTAATATTGAGTACACCGCGTTAAAAATTGTAACCGCCCGGTCTGTTAACTTTCTATCATACTATTAAGCACTAATATGCTGAAACAAAAAGTACGACGTTTTTGCCACAAAACTAATTTTGTGGATGCGTAGAAAATATTATTGGGCATAAGAAAATGTTTATTTTTTTTTTGTAAATAAGGAACAATACAGCCAATGCAATGGACGAAAGAATTTTTCATTTAAACTTGTGATGAGATAAATATTTTTTTCGAACTAAGCCATTCCGTTTGGAAAAGCGTTTTTTAAGTGATGTCTAAAGTGTTTGTACAGTTGCAATATTATGATTTTACATAACAGTTTTCAAAAATAAGAGAAACTTTGGGTTGTTCTGACACCTCTAGTTTACTTAATTATCTGTTTTATCGTATCCCATTCTCTCTATTCTATTCGAGGGAAGGAAACTTCGTTGATGATGACAGTAAAGACTATTACATCAAAATCATAGAAACTTTTTCAACACATTTTCTTTAAATTCACAATATTTCGAGAATTTAGAAAAACATTTTCCTACTTTTTAAACCAAAATAGAAATTATATTTAATAAATTGCATGATCCATTCATGTATGAAATTGCATATGCAAAAATTAAACGTTATTCAATTTAATTTATAGTTTATTTATTGGCAGAATCATGTAATAAAAGACGGGGTGCTCAAATCTGCATGATATATGATCAATCTAGGAGTAGTTTTTCAAAAACGTCAGTAGAATTTACATTACTATTTGACGTTGTAAAAAATGTGGTATAAAAATGTGTTTCTAATGAGCGTAAAATGACTTAAAATAGCACAGATATAATTTAAAGTATAGAATAACATGCTTTGAAAAATCATTTATTTACATTTATTTTGACAGTTAAATTCGGCAGACGTGTCATGGTAAATTTAATTCACATTTAATGAAGATTTTTAGGCCGTGGTTATGAAAATATTACGTTTTCAAATGTCAGGAACAATGTAACTGCAACTTAATGTGCCTATATTAAACTAATCATTACTATATTCCATCGAATTTAATATATTTGTGGATATGAACTACGCACATTTTCTAATAACTATGTATTGACTCATCAATCCAACAATATTGAAATATAATTAACAAAAACCAATAACATGTACTCATAAAGATGTGCTGTTTCATTTTCAGGTTCATCAATAGCCAATAACTATTCTTTAGGGTCAGAGAAGAAGTTGAAAATGTCAATAAATAATAATGATGATGGAAAATGTCTCTGCCTGAAACATCTTTGCTTCATTGTCTGGATTATACCAAACTGAATAACGTGGAAATGACGTTAATACGGAAAATGAAATGACTGAGTAATTGAATTTGTCACGCACATTCATCATATAATACTATCAATGTTCAGGCACGATAATAATTTTTTTTTTCAAGATTAGTGGTACACAAACCTTTTAGATTAAGGAATTAGTCAAAATGATATTTCCAGGTGACCCTAGCATTTTGCTTTTATTTCACAAAGAACTGCGGAAGTACGAACGAAAAGTGAAGCGTTTCTTGTTAGATAAGCTAGGAAAACACGAACGTACCAACGTAGAAAGAAAGGAGTGTTAAGAAAAGCCCTTAATTCTCCAATAAGAAAATTTAATTGTGAAAACACCATTTCCACCTCCTGCATTCTAATGTTTATAGCTTATATGTCGAAGACCTGCCTAAAAATCAAACTTCTTTGGTTATATTTTGCAATTATTATTTTCAAATTCGATATTTCGCGAAACATTAAATTTAGACAGTTCTCAGATGAGAGCTATTGCTGTCAGAGTGCCGAAACTCAACATGGTGATTCACGATGCTGTAATAAAAAATTCTATCAGTGTTATTCATCGCATCGTTCAATTAATTTATTCCGTTGATCACTCACTATAACATATAATTTGTTGGAAAAGAAGAGGACGAATTGTATCAAAAGTTCTTTATTTGAAAATCATAAAAGTGACAAATCTTCAACTACAAGTGCAAGAGCACTATATACAAAACATATAGATGAAAGATATAGTAGACTGAAAAAGAATAAGGACAAAGAAAATTCAAGAATGAAGCTATACAAAGCCTATACATTTTGAGTCGGAACACGCGTAACATTTGGAGTCTGAAAAAGTTGAACGTGTAGAGGCAGAACACGAGTTACTATTGAAGACTAAACACGCCGTACAATTGGAGTCTGAACACGAATTTGAATAGATTTCTTTAATTTGGCTACTGTTTCTGATCCAAACACCGACGAGGACGTAGGAGATTCCACAATTGTTTTTACAACAGCAATTTTACCGTTTTTGCAATACTTGTGCGATTCCATGACGCGGTCTAACAAAAATTCAATAATACCAGGTTGTTTTTCTATTAGCGTTTGGCCCCATTCTTGTTCTGCAAGCACTCGCAGCAAATGGAGACCCGCCAGTCGAAGTTTAGGAAACTGATTTTCAAATATTTCCATCACTAAACTTAAAGGTTCATCAGATACCCAGTGAAAAAAGTCTTTGGTTATTTGCAATACATGGGATTCTTGGTCGTCCCTCTTCAGTTCTATAATGTCAGCCATTGCTTTCAACGCTCGCGCTTTGTGAAGTTGCGGAAATGTCTGGATGGCGTGAGCAATCTTCTTGATAGCGCTCTTGGCTAGATCACCTTGGTTATACAACATAAGTTTACCTTCCACAGATCTTGCAACACATCCGAGGGTATCCATAGCAATTCCCAACAGATTCATATCTGATGTGTCAAACGACTCAAATAAAAGAGTGAGTACCTCAGGATAATGGTCAAAAAAATGTTTGGGGCTATTTTGCGCTACAATACCAAACATTTTCAACAAACCAGGAAGTAGTAGGTGGCCCAATGGTTCTTCTTCAATAGAAAGCATTTTATCAGCAAGAAGGCGCAGAGTTCCATGCTTTTGCAACCACACTAAACCATGAGATTGTCGAGCTAATTTACTCAATAACTCCAGAGCGTTCAGTTGCATTATAACATCTTCGGATTCTAGTTCCTTTACCAATGTTTTTAGAAAGCCATTATTCTCGCAAGCACACAAGCCTTCTAGAGACTGGGTAGCTATAAGAATTGTCACTTCGAACACCCGGAAACGCGTGATATCGCCTTTCGTCTGAATGCACTTTAATGTTTCGATAATACCCTGAGAAAAGATGACATCTAAAGCAGAAGGATATTCACCAAGTTTCACCAGTAGAGCGGATGCACTTTTGGCCAACGCAATGTCACTACTTTTCAAGCAGGTCACAACACTCTCTAAAATGTCAAGCTGAGAAACAGTAGATACGAGTTCACTGTGATGGGCGGCGCGGTACAATTCATCAACAGCCAACTTCTTCCCTGTAACTGACGACTGACACAACGCACGTTTCAGATGATCAAGGTACTGCCCAAGAACCACGTTAGAGTCTAGTGATCCGAGAGATAAGCTCAGTATTTGGCCTGCAACGTCAACGACTTCTTTTTCGGATGAAGTTAAACAATCAAATGCCTCTTCGAGTTGTAAATTCTGAGCAATATACTTCTGTTGAGATTCATCCTTTGATTTCATCGCAGATTTAAGTTCCGTTAATATTTCAGCTCTTTTGCAATCACTTCGTAATTCAAACACTTTGGTTTGAAACCACTGAAAATTAGTACACATTTTGACGATGTTACAAGAAGAATAGAATAGAATAACAGAAACTCAGAAAAGTGCTGTTATACCTCAAGAAGGATTACTACATAACTAAGAAAAAACCGGAAACTTATAATCAATAATCCATATTAACTGATCGTGTTATGTTCAAGACAATTGAAGTACAAAATATCCAATTTTGATACTCTAAACAGGTAATATAAGTGAAATAAATTCCATCTAAATCTAGGAATAATAAGAATAATAATTTTATTTCAATTTAATCAAAGATGATTAAAGGAAATAACATTATACTAAATACGTTAGTTTGAAACAACTCGATAAATTTAGTTACCAAAATGTCCAATTTGTACCTCCCTTGAACTCTGTGTGTACTGTGTGTCATTGGATGAAGTATAATGTGTATTATAATGTGCTTCTAATGTTGTTTGCGTATTAATTTACGTATGTAGGCATCAACAAGACATCAACAAAAAGATACGGGGATATTTTCCTCATTTTATGAGGCTAAACGTCAGTGTTTAGATGCGAGGAACAAATTTACGACCACTAATATATAGTACTTGTATTTTATATCATATTAAATGATAGAAAATTGCTTTTTAATTTTAAAAACTTGTAATGTAAGCAGGGGTAAAGAGATATAGTCTTGGAGTGATGAGTAAATATTCCTAAACTATAGGTATCGACCTATGAGACAGTTTTCTTTGGATTGAATAGTTACAGATAAATAAAGGTTAAAATGTTTTCTCAAGTGGGTCGGTTATTTCGGAAATCCCACTTCAATTTTAGTGAAAATGATTCAAGAACATTATATGCATATGCTTTACGCCTTTTTAATGTGAAAACGTCACTCAACGACTTTGTTAGTTTACTATAAGCAGATGTGTTTCTTCGTTTGTTGCAATTATGGCACAACACCTGCGATTTGGCCTTTTTCAACCCGAGCGCATACCGGAAAGCTGGTGAAGATATGGCCTTTTTAAATTAATTCATGTCATTGTCATTGGCTATCAAAACAAATCAGCTGCATAATACCTAGATGTAATATATAAAGTACAGCAATGACACTCGTAATTTGCTTCCCCAGTCGGCCCGAGGTCTAGTTACCGGCTCGCTGCTTTTAAGGCAGTCTCTGCTTCGTATCACGCAACCTCTCTTCCGTATAAGCTGCCCCAAAGCATTGAAGATAACTGGAGCAGAATGGGCATAAGAAGTCGATGGAAGGGTCCACTGAAGCATGCTATCAATACGCATCGATAAAATAAAATTCCTCTGAGAACGTGGAGAGGCCTACGTATTTGCAACATCGGCGGACTCGTTGTCTTGTATTGATTCGAAAGGGTTGCTTACATTCAATGGCTGAGCGTGAGGGGAGGCAGGAATATACTGGCTGCACATTGAGGAAAAGTACGTGGAAAATAGTAATAAAACCAAGCGTATTTATTTCTACAGAGCACATTATTCGTCATCAATTCTGAGTCTGTTTCCAAAGAGAAAGACAGAAATGGCCGCGCTGAGTCAGCACCAGGAGGCTAGCGAGGAGGCGAGAACCGAAAGTAAGAAACATCTTGGGAAACAGACTTGGGAATTCCTATATCTAATTTTCTGAAGGAAATTCTGCCTGTGCGTTGCAGCGAATGCCTAAGAAGGTGCCCACGTGCCGAGCCTCCTTTTGGCGCGAGGTATTGTACTTCAATCGTTCGGGGTAGACCAGGAATGTCTTTCTCGCCTCAGAGTTGCACTTCGTCGTGAGTCTTCACTTCCCTTAAGTGTCATTATTCCTTTAACTATCTTTAATAAAACCTTTTAATTTACTCAAACGATATATTTTTACAGAGTTTAAGGATTTGATGCGAGATGACTTTATCGAGGGATGGCAAACTGCGATTTATTCATGCTTTGGTTCTGCTCTCGATTCAGAACAATACGTGATTTTTAACTCTTCTACACATCCGCTCACACTCGTTTCAGACATCCGTTAGTGAATTGAAAATGATTGTGTGGAGCTTTTATAAATTATATTTTCTTATGAACATGTTATCCACCCTGTATAAACCCAATATAAACATTTTATTGATAACCATCATCCATGACTTTGACATTTTTACGGTTTAAACCGATATCTATTATGTAAAAGTGACATGTGTGTTTGTATATGCTTTTAAACTACTGGAGTGATTGCTTCTAAATTTAACATTAGTACACTTAAGAGGGAATAAATTTAAAATGTTGCGTTGTTGCAATTCAAACCATTTGTTGCCATTAACTTTGTTTTTATTTAATATAAGTTGGAAGTTGTCGGGTGACGTGAGGCGGGGTCGAGAGGGACAGGTTGTAGTGGATGGAAAGGGGAGGGGGGCAAGTGGAACAAGTGGATAGGAAAGAGTGGGAAGAGCAAGGAATGGAAGGGGCACGAGGAGCTGATAGAAAGCAAGGAACGGAAGGAACGGCAGGGGCAGAAGGAGAGCAACGAACTGAGGGAGCGGAAGAAACTAAATAAATGGAATGAGCAAAAGGATAGGAAGGAGCGGACGTCGAGGCTGTGCAGAGGTGCGGGCCAAGCAGAAGGAATGGGCGCAGCATAAAGAGGAAGAGGCGGGCGGAGCGTAATGAACGGGAGAAACAGACAGTGGTTGAATGGACGATATGGGGCCAGTCGGCCATGGCGGGCCGAATACGGCGTGCGGGAAGGACAAGTGAAGCTCGCGTGGCGGACGAGGCTGCTTAATTGATTAATGTGAAAAATAAATACTCGAACAACACCGAGAAATCAGCTAGTTTTCAATAACATTTAAATATGTTTAATACAATGTACACAATCTTTAACTACCACTAACAGCTTCATACAGCTCTACGAAGAAAGATTAGCGTTATTTAATGATGAATAATTTTAATTTTTGTGAACAGTTTCTTTAATTTATCTTACTTACAAAATATTCGTATGAAAAAAAACTAAACACCAAGTTAATAGATCTAAATATAATTCAAAGCAGGACTATCATAAAAAAAGTCCGGGTGAGTGTCCGGATCTGCACGAATCTTTCATTAATACCAATACATTACAAAAAAAGGAGAATTGGCAGACTAAGGAACGGAATAGATGACGGAACAAGCCACACTAACCTTTATTTTCTCGAAGAGTGTAAAATATGTCACATATCTTGCATATCTTTATTCCCTATGACAATGAGGTTTATATTCCAATTTGGTAATGATGCGAAATGGCTCGTACAATTAATTCGTATAGATCATGGTAGAATTGTAACTAATTGTCTAAACATCTACAAAGAGGAAGCTGCCGGGGAAGCAAAATTTGGGGTATAATTCATTATTTCAATTATAGGACACCAGATATGTATTGATGAGTCACATTATCAGTAGGTATAGAGTCAGTTATTTTTGTGAAAATGTGCATTAAACGTTTTCACATTTTTCTTCGTGCCTTTATATCGGAAAACACTGGGCGACTCCTGAGAATATCGGCGGTCCCTATGTTATAGCGTATACAATCCAATAATCCTGCGTTTGAATAAATACGATTCATTTGTAAATTATTGTTATCTTGACTCTTTAGCAGTGTCGCTGGATCTGTGAGACCCACAAGGTTCCTGATATGGATGTAGCGGATCGAGTTTCGCTGATAAGATATTGAGCTTCTCAGTACTATTTCATTGCCTTCCATGCAGCTTCGCCATTGCGACTCCGGATAGTCTTATCTATTCTTATGACTACGACAGCTCGTTTTTTCTATGCCGGGTCTAACAGGCTCGTCGTCACCATTGGAGCCCGGGTCGTAGACACGAGCGCTTGTGTAAGTACGGGAATGATTGTGATTTTCTTCTCGGGAGTTTTATTTCTCTCGTATCGCTGAAAATTGATCACGCTATTGGTGACGCACGGACACCAGAAATAATTACATGATACTACCTTACGAAAGGAGGACTATAAGTTGTCGATAAAATGTGCGCTTCCTACTGCTGTGCCAGATGTACGCGTCGGTTGCCGATGGCAGTGTTCTACCGCATGTATAATGATGCTGCTTTCAATGCATTTATCATATTCCTGTCCAACACAATAGCAATAATGGAAAGGGGACAATTTACGAAAAAGTTGTGTACTGAACTTCCAACGGATCAATTGCAATACATAGCATCTGCACCATGTCTTCCCAAAGAGGCCAGAAACAGAGCGAGAAAACTAACCAATACAACACCACCAACGGAAAAAACAGTAGCTGGAAAGCAAGCTAGGCGTGCTAATTGCACCAAAGACATAAAGACACAATTTCATTGAGTGGAGTGTTCCACATTTTTGTGCATGGAGCATCCAAAAATTGTGTGTGAAGGTTGCACATCGGTCTCCATTCCTGTTGTATCATTGTGTCATGATCCTTCACAATAAAATAGTTGTAAATGAAAAATTAAGTGGGTCTGACAGACCCAGCGTCTCTGGTCGTGTCACAAAATAGGGCGTCACTACTTCAGGTTTATGGTACAAAATGATACACGTTTCAAAATCTAGACAATTAGACGTGCATTTTCTAGAAAAAGATGACAATTTTCGGCTTATCAATGTATTCCATTCTCCCCCCCCACCACCACCAATCCTGATTCCACCCTGATAGTTTCTCCTTGGAAGATCAAAATATATTAAAACAACGTTAACAATGGGAAGAGAAAAAATTGAGAGTGCAATATTAAGAAGCACGAAAAACCAAGCTGAATTCAACAATACATCACCGTGGAATTTTCAACAACCGATGCGCCTACACTGACTTCATTAAACTACATTCACCACGATTAAAGGCATTTCCCAACGCAACTGTGTCTTCGTAGAGATCTTCATAACTTCATTACGGCAGGTACAAAAAATTCATTTCAAAGGGCGGCGTACGATCAGAGGCAGCCGTATTCAAGGTGATGGTCCGCACCATCCTACTTTATTGTTGTAGGCTCTTCTTGTTACATTTAGGACAAAACATGTTCATTTTTGTAAGAAAAGGGACATACGTTAGTATATTACCAATACATGAATATGAATTTTTGACAATAACTAATTTCATAAAATTTATCCTTGATTTTGTCATTTTCTGCTGTAATATTGGGATCGACAAACGTTTTCATTAGTAAGAATTTCAGTCAAAATATGATTCGTTGTTAAGGTGAGGTTATGAACACGTTACGAGTAGATGAACGATTTTGATAAGATGATGTTACTTTCACATAATTTATGTTGCTAATATGATTGCTGGGAAAGTGATGTGGAGAAAGAGAGGGTAAAGGGAAATGGAAATGAGAAAACGGTAAATGAGAGGGGAAGAGGGAGAGGGAAAAGAGGGAAAGAGGGAGAGGGAAAATAGGGAAAGAGGGAGGGATAAAGAGAGGGAAAACGAGATTGAGAAAAAAGAGGGAGGGTAAAAGAGGAAGGGAAAAAGAGCGGAAAAGAGAGGAAAAGAGAGGAAAAGAGAGGAAAAGAGAGAGAAAAAAGAGAGGAAGAGAGAAAATGGAAATAATAGTGAGGAAAGAGAGAGGGAGTGGAGGACGTGAGCATGTTCTGTTGGTATTGTATAAAAGTACACGGTCGAACACGTAGCCTATTATTTGGACATTACGAACTTTGTGAATTATTTGTCTCTTCATGTAGTATTTTTACATTATTATTTATTCCCTTCGCAGTATACTTCACTCACTGCTTTCTACTTCACATGCAGGGTTGAACTGGATACAGGGATTTAGGTGGTGATTCAATGTACTCTACTTAGTCCACCGTCCACAGAGTCGAAAGTGAATAAGGTATACCTGAACGAAACAATTTGAAAAGAAAGAAATATAATTTTGTTGGTTTTTGTTACTCAGCTCTACATCAAACTTAACGGAAAGCTAAGCATTCAATTACAAACATTTAAATATTTTTACAGTATTCATTAATAATTAATATTTATATGCATTTTCAACTGAACTCATACACGTAATGAGAATATCTAATCCTACCAGTTGTGTGTTTCTGAAACGATTATGTATCGTCCTTTAAGCTGACCTGGCGGAGACCATACGGAGACAACAGGTCAGCGTTTAACGTTACGTTTCCGAACAAAAGTCCTCGCACGCGTATTTCCCTCGAGTCAGCTTCTTTCTATCGATTTTCACCCCTGCAACACCTATAAAAGTGGAGGAATATATCTGGCATCTTTTACGGGCCTCTAGAGGGTGGCTTTCCGCGCACGAAATGCCGGACTATGAAATAACACGAAAATCGTGTTCTACGCGCTTTTGTACTGGCATAACTTTACAGAGACGTTACCGTTCGAACATACTGCGACTTTGTAAAACGAACAGTACAAATATTGTAGCAAAACATATATAGTTCTATTTAGGTAGTTCTTGTTCACGTTAAAACAAGTTGAGTGAATTCTCCATGAGATTAATGATGAAGCCCATTTAAATATTGAGAACCCTTCTTTTCTCCACGTACACCTCTCGTTATTTTTAAGACTTGATCACATAATTACGACATGTAATAGCACTTACAGACAACATATTTTGCTCAATAGGTGTTTTTCTCTGATTATAAAGCGGTACTTTTTACGTTCTCTTCCATACGACCGTACTACCAAGGTAAGAAGGGATAATTATGCAATCATGTGCCGGAAAACTAATTTTAGGCGGAAAACTCTTATTATTATCATCGGGGACCTGGTAACGAAACACTGGATTATTCTAATCCTATATAAAGTCTTGTAATTCGTGGCGAAGCAAAAATCCATGCTTTGTGGGTCTCTGATTCCGAAAAATCGATTGATGGCATAATTTCTGCCCGTCTCTCTGTCTGTTTGTTGGTCTGTGGTCAACGCTAGCGCCTCAACCTTGTAGCAGATTTTCTCCAAAATTGATATTCCCACGTCGATTTGAACTAACTCTAGGCTTTGCGAGTTTCAATAGGGTATTTTGATTTTTGAGGCTGCTTAACATGATGTCTCCAAAACGTGAAAATTTGAAAATGTTCTGCAAAATTGCTTCAAATTTTTTGATTAAACTTTATCTTCGAACATCAAATGCTTAAGAGAATGGTGAAATTTTCATGATTGTAGAAATCTCAGATTTTTTGAAAATTGCCAAAATCAATTTTTAGGTGTTTTTCTACAACTACTATATAGAATATAGAGATTTTTTCCTAATAAAGCCTGTTTCTTATAGACATCTTCAAATAAGTATATGTTCAACGTCTTGAAAATATGGATAATTTTCCTAAAATATTTCGCGAAATATAGAGGCAATTAAAATATTTTAAATAAGTGTCCCCCCAAAAATATCAAATAAAAAATATATTAAAAATATAAAAAATATTCGAGACATTACGCTCAAAGCTGCTATTACTTTAATAAATATAATGTGCTTATGATAAACTATGTATCATATTATGATATTATTGATTTATTACGTGCCAGAACGAAACACAGCATACATATTGCAGAAACAAAACGTTTTTGCAAGGGGATGAAATAGGAGTTGAACTGCAAGATCTAACATAATTATAATTATCTTCAACTACAATTCAATATTTAGTACGAATTTCTAAAAAGAATCATACGTCAATTTTGTCACTTGCTTTCGACGTCTCCAACATTTTAACAGTTTGATTTGTTTTGGATGGAACACATCGTTTAGTATTGCTTTATAGATATTTTTTAGTCTTATGCTAGTTAAAATAACTAAGCTAACTTAATCTATACATTGGAGAGGACACCTTAGGGTAGAATCTCGGGATTATGTATCATGGTTGGCTACGATTTCGAGAAAGGCTTCAAACGGGAATCTATTTTTTATTTGGGTGTGGTTTGGATTTTTCACTAGTTTGAAATGGGATGCTGGGATGTCTGTTAGGTTTTGGTAAAAAGTGTGTGATATATGGGCTATATGGTTAATTATTGTATTGATGTTTAATTCGGAATAGAGTTGTTTATTACTTACGAACCAGGAGGCATTTGTGAGTAATCTCATAAATTTGTCTTGAATTGCTTGGATGTTACTGACATTTGTGGGGACTGCGTTTGTTCATATTGGGCATGCGTAGAACATTAGTGGCCTTATTATAGCTTTATAAATTGTTGTATGACAGTGATTTGTGTGTATTGATGCGCGCAATCACCTTTCCGACATTGACTCTAACTTTAGACCCGCTTCCCCTCTCTCGTTTTGTCTTTGAGGTTCGCGAACGTAAAGGTACATAAACAATTTCCTAAGGGCAGTGTCGAAGAAAACGATAATAACCAGCTTAAAAGTCTGATTAAATGCTGCGGTTTAAATTTTGCAAAAAACAAAAAACAAACTGACTCTCTAATAATATTCAGGCATCTCTCTCATACTCTTGAAGTAACAATGAATTTAATGTTAATTTATTGTTCTCGATGAGATTGCAAATTAGAGCATAAAATATGAGTAAACATAAAGAGTTCAATCTGTAATACACTATCACAGAATTTGACAACTCAAGGACGAGAGTCTACACTAGTGGCTCGTGTTCAACATAGTAATTCGTTTTCGATGTAAATAATTTTCTCGTCGTCATGCGATAGCAGTGCGTAAGATAGACGCGAAATGTGAATAAAATGTGACTAAAAAAGACAACAAAGGAAACACTAAAGACGCGTCAATCTTCATGCACACAGACTGATTTTTTCATTTACGGATTAATTTAGCAGATTCAATAATAAATAAATTACAGGTCACAAACAAATGCCTAAAAATAATATTTAAAGTTCCTTGATTTGTGTCCAATTCGTGAATTCAGTAAGGATCACATAAATATCAAATTAAGAACTATACACACACATTATATATAAGAGAGAGAAAAAGAGAGAGAAAGAGAGAGAAAAGGTGTGAAAAGAGAGAGAGAGAGAGAGAGAGAGAGAGAGAGAGAGAGAGAAAAGAGAGAAAAGACAAAAAGAGAGAGAAAAAGAGAGAGAAAAAGAGAGAGAAAAAAGAGAGAGAACAAGTGTGTGAGAGAGAGAGGGAGAGAAAAGGAGAGAGAGAGAGAGAAAGAGAGAGAGAGAGAGAGAGAGAAAGAAAGAGAAAGAGAGCTCCAATTTTGTAATAATTTTTGTAATGATAGATAACAATACACTGCCATTTATGAAACAAGTTTTATAGTCATTTAATTTTCTTTTCATTGAAGCAAGGTATTTTAAGACAGATAATCTTTCGAACAGAAAATAAAAATAGGTATTTCTGTAATCTTCCGCGGTTTCTTTGGAAGACAGAATGGTTGATGTATTAGTAAAAATTCCTCTTGCAATGTTATAACACAACATCACTTTTACAAATAATTTGAAAACGCATGTGCTGTTATAAATGAGAAAAACTAGACCTTTTACAACATTATTATCTCTGTTCTTTTCCAAACATCTGATATTTTCTTCCTAAATCAAATCACTATTTCATATACTTCCAGCCTTGCTTCTTCCTTTTTATCGTTGTCAACATTTCAGCTGCGATCACGAGGCCGCAGTTGTTGGAGTGTAAATAATTCTCGTCTATACTCATGAAAATTTTGTAAACCTGTAGTCTGATCGAAAATTTCAGCTCATCCTTGCATTACGTAGATGGAGTTTTTGGCGCATACTGCACATTTTGTGCTTTCATAACCTTAGTAACCATTGGCGCCCGGCGCGCAGCTGCTAGTGACGCTGATGACACAGCTGCCACGGCTCTCACCACAGTGGTCGTCACACGACTCTCCTTGGCACAAATTGTTAACTGCAGATTAAAAAACCTTTATTTAAAAGTCGCGGAACAATTAAATTTGTTTGGGCTTAGATGTCCCTCACTTATGCAAATATGTATATCATACTAATTATGTTTTGAACATTAATGTATTTTTGAAAGAACCTAATTTAATATTTAAATGTCAGGGAAACACTCGAACCGTTATTTTGTTTAAAAAAAAAGTTTAATCATATCAGAAAATGGCGCTTTTTAAGCTCTAAAATACTTGAAACTCAGAAAAACTTCACAGGAGATTATTTTAATCACATTTGTTTAAATATCCATTAAAATGTACAATATCCATTAATGCAAAAATTAAATCCGTGGAAAATGTTACAAAATCACATATAATCATTCAACTAAAAGTGTAATACTGAAACAAGTAGCATATATAATGAAATGGCTGCATATGGCATCTGGAAAGCCTGAAAGTTGGGGCCAAATACTTTTTTTATAATTGTTACAATTTAAATACTTATCGATAGGAATCTCAGAATTGTGCTCCTGGCAATATTTTAGAATATATTAATTTAAACTAATTATATCTATTTTCAGCTTCAGAGGCTGAAATTTAGAGTTTTATCGTAATTAGGTTTTTTCATTTTCCGTATTTTTCATTCTTTCTGGTTCCGATCCGGATATAGCTGGATCGCTTATCGGGCCCTGCAACCCTGGACAACTCGAAGGCACTACCGTATTTGGTCATTAAAAAAGGAAACACGATATCACGCAGAAAATGTTGAACTTGAGCTCCAGGCACAGGAAGAGTTAACGTTTTCTACGAGAACGTGAACTGAAAGTCAGTTTCATGGATTTATTTCAATGTTGCTGACAGGCATTCATTAGTCACACGGAATCACGGGTCCCGTGTTTGAGTAGACATTCTTTCGAGGGATCCCTGTGCATGTAACAGATTTCGGCTTTCCTCGACACTGGCACAAGTTCGAAGAACGGAAAAAATAGCAGTATTGTCAATAAGATTTTCTACACATTTTCTCTCTAAGTTTCTGTACAAGAGATTAGTATTATTATTACTATTATAATTACTATTACTAGAATAACCCTTCCATTAAGAACAACAGGAAAACTGGGGAAAAGTTGCAACAAAACAACATACACAGTACATGAAAAAGAAAAATCCCCTCGAGAATATTGTTTTATGTTCAGTACTTATTTTCGAAGTCTACTGAAATAAGAGGTTTACAAATTCTGGTATATTACAATCACTATACAGTCTACTCCAAGCTGAACGTGTTTCTGAACATATGATTCAAATATTTTTCATAATAAAGGTTCCATTTTGACATTTTATACAATCAGTTATTACTACATACATTAATAAGTTACATTCATATAACACATCAAATAAAACTAACCAAAATGTAGATCTAGGTGCGTCTCTAATGTTGGATACATGTTAAAACAAAAATACAAAGTTAGAAGGCGTAAATAATTTGTTTAACTTTTATAAATATTTTGGAAAATTCTGGCCCGAAATCCAACTTAAATTTAAGAAAGTACAATACACGCGAGATAAAAAAAATAATTGGCATCTTACCTTCTTGGTCATAATTTTGCATATTATAATACTGGTGAAATTACAGTGAGTGATTCTTCAAGACTGTAAATCAACGTCAGAGTACAGTTCCAAAAGTACAGGACTGGTCTGGTAGGAGTTTAAATAGTGAAACGACACTCAGACGCTTCATTAAGATTGATTTTGTCTACTAGAGAGTAATACTACAAAGAAACCACTTAGCGAATTAGCCTGTACTGTGTGGTTTGCTTGCCCACGCTAGCAAACAATAGAAAATACCACACAACGAAAAAATATAATAAACAAATCCCAAAATATAATATTAGACACATATGAAAACGCAATGGGAAAGGAAGAAGAAGAGATGATTAAATCAATTTGTTTGCTCCTTTCTAGCGAAAGTGAATATAGGAGTTCATCCCACTGTGCGGCCTTTCGGGGCCATGTAGTACGTTTGCGCTGGCTTCCCCTGCCCCGGGCTACCCCCGGCGCCGCTCGGCGACAGCACAGGGCAGCGCGGGCCTCTGCCTGTGACATCTCGACCGCACGTCAACGAGCTCACACCCGCCCCGCCCCCTCCCAGCCGCGGCTTTCCCCCATAGCCAGCGCAGCCACAGCCGCAGCCAACGCGCGCCTCCCGGAACCCGCCGGCGCCAAGCAGCCTCCGCCTGCGCTCTCGCGCCGTCCCCATTCCCTCACAGCCCGCGCCCGGACCTACATACCGCGCTCCTCGCGCCTCGCGCCCTGCTCACGTCCTCCGCCATCGCCCCCGGCCCCGCCCTCGCCCCGCCGCAAGCCCATGCCCTCGCTCACGCCGCCACTCCCGCCTCGCCTCCCGCCTCGCCCTCACCCCGCTCACGCCCTCGTTCACTCCCTCGCCATCGCCCCGGCCCCCGCCCCCCTCGCCCTCGCCCTCGCCCTCGCCCTCGCCCCTCGCCCTCGCCCTCGCCCTCGCGCCCTCGCCCTCGCCCTCTCGCCCTCGCCTCGCCCTCGCCCTCGCCCTCGCCTCGCCCTCGCCCTCGCCCTCGCCCTCGCCCTCTCCCCCTCGCCCTTCTCCTCCCCTCGCCCTCGTCGCCTCTCGCCCTCCCCGCCCTCTCCTCCCCTCGCCCTCTCCCTCGCCCTCTCCCCTTCTCGCCTCCCGCCTCTCCATCGCCTCTCCCTCGCCCCCTCCCTCGCCCTCTGCCTCGCCCTCTGCCTCGCCCTCTCCCTCGCCCTCTCCCTCGCCCTCGCCCTCGGCTCTGCCCTCGACCTCACTCTCCCTGGCATCACCCTCGTCCCCTCATTCTCCCCCTCGCTCCGTCTAGCCCTTCATCCCGCCCACCTCCGACCTCACTCTCACCCTCACCCACGTCCTCACTCTCCATTCCGCTCCATCCACAGTTCCTCGCCGTCCCTGACCTGCCCTCACCCTTGCTCCCTGCCCCCATCATCCCCATCCTATCTCGTCTTCAAGCGCAACTGCTTTACCGCCTTCAGAGGTTAACGTCTCGACCTTCGCCCTCACCCTCGTTGCCACCCACGCCATTTTCCTGCATCTTCATCGCGTGGATGGACCAAGTGGATGCCTGTCTCCGTCCCTCACCTCGCCTTCACACTCCTTTGCCCTGCTTCCACCATTTCGAGTTTAGCCTCCACTTTACGACAGCCTCCACCCTACATTGCATGTCTCAACCCCAATGACACCTCCGCTCTCGACTCCGCTGCCTCCTGTTTCCAGGCACGTTTCAAAAGCCCCCGCCTCCAACCGGCCCCTTCTCCTGTTGCTCACACAGAATCCATTGTGATAGCAGCACATTCACCTCTTCGTAGCCAGCTCCACTGCCGTCGTCCGCTGTTGTCGTCGACTCATCCGGCTGCCGCTGGCTGCTTGTTGACCGCTCGCAAACAACTGCCATCGCTTTGGCGCGCCAGCGGCTGTATTCGACCTCGGGTCGGAGTTTCACATTCACAGTTCACCACGTGTGCACGCCTCGCCTCGTCACGCCACGCCACGCCACGCCACGCGCGACGGCCCGGCACGGTCACACGCGTGACTCACGCACTCGCCCGTCGCCGGTCTCGTTTCGTCTCCAGGCCAAACAGCCGCCAGTGCTTCCCCGCAGGAAGGAAAATACTCGTGTGTTTTTTATGGAGCGCCTTTGAACGTTTCGTTCTGTGTCTTCCTTTGAGCGTGCTCCATTTCCCGACTTTAATTAGTTGCTTATTGGGTACGGAAAGATGTTTTATTGCTTTGCTTGGTTTGCTCTTTGCGAACGGACAGACCTCTGGAATTGCGTGCGTAAAGGTGACATCGCTGTATAGTTTTGTTTACCAAATTATTTTTTTTTTGCCATTCTCGTCAGATTTACTTAGCATGAGTAACGAGTTATCAGCAGCCCGAAGTGATGATAAAGAACGGTACATGATTGTTATTTCACTCTATGTATTAAGAGTAAATTAGAAGTAAAATTTTTACCGTTACACACAGGTGTATTTATTACTTACTGTTCACAATGAGAAGTTGAGTTAACTCAGGACCCGAAAGATTTCTGTATCGCGATCTAAGCACTTTGTTCCTGGGCCGGAGCTAAAAGCGAGAGTGATAGTAGGGACAGACCCCTTTCAAGGCCGAGAGGCAGAATTGAAAAGAGTTGCGAAAAAGTCGTCGTTGCCTTCTGGCCATACAATGAACCTGATGGCACGTACGAATGAGTGTTGTATCTTCACTCTCACAATACCTACTCTTCAACTGAGCTAATACATTAATGTAGGTTCACCTCACCTACTCCATACCTTTCATGTTTTGTTTAAAACGCACCGAAACAAAATTCTAAAGAAAAAAACAAGAGAAGGCCGTTTTTAAATGTCGGCTTTCAATATGTAAAGTACAGGCATATCGTAAAACTAGTGGCAGCCGCTTCTTTGAAATTCAAACTAGTACAGGTGAACGTACACGCTTTGTCATCGGTATGAATAGATTCCTGCATGCTCTCAAGCTCCACCGTAGCTGCCCTCAGAACAAAGAGCGACCGCTCCGCGCCCTAGCGGAAACGAGATTATAGACCGTGAGTTAGCTACATATGTTACAGAGGTTCCTTTTTCCCCCTACACGAAACGTTGAGCAAGGAATGTTTTTATAAGTATTGAACTCAATAAATTGGGGGTTTCACCGTCTATCTCGTGGGTTCAGCAGCCCTGTAGCTAATGCTGAGCGTGCTAGCTTTCCACTACTGGTGTCGTGGCTCAAACCAACTGCGGTCAGCCCCTGCTGCGGGATTAGTTTGATCGCTTAAAATGCCGGGCTCTTAAAGTTTGATATTTGTTTCATTGGTCAAAAAATACAATTTGATATAATTTTTGTTTCCTTGCTTCTAGCAACGTTTACGTCCTTAGTGTCATTCGGAACACACCTCATAGTGATATAGTTTGCATTTATATACTGTTTAAAATATATGAAATTGTGTGAGATTATTTCCATATTGAAGTTTTAAATAATATTTTAAGTCCCTATTTGAATACGACAGATGATTTACAATATAATTAAAATAAATTAAAAGTTTAATCCATTGGTCCTTCTTCGACAAAGGCTGACGTTATGGAGGTATTTTTTAAATTGCCCCATATAGGATCCCCGTATTGCAAAAAAAATTGTGACTTCCATATTTGCCAGTGAACGACACATCGATGGCGTTGTTATAAATAATATTTTTTAATTACTTTAAGCAATCGTCAGTGAAGCGAATACAAGGAGCTTATTAGGACTGGAATTTTCGGAGTTTTAAATAATTGAATACAGTTTTGTCTTTCCTTCCCCAATTTGTTTGTCTTTCCTCTTACAACAGGTCCCTTAAAAATTTTAGACCGTAGTTTTTAAATTCCTTTATTTCATATCCCATGAACATATTCTTCCATGACGTTTGTATCGCAATAGAAGATGGGGTACAGTAACTCCAGTTTACTTGATATGGAATGAAAGAATTTAAAAAAACTACTGCTGTCTACATTTTTAGGGGTCTGTGCTAATTGCCTAAATTAATTTTGACGGGCATTTACAAATCCAGGGTCAATTTTCATGCTGTCAGCAGAAATTTCTTCCATTCTTCAAAAATCCACGTGCATACATCGGAATTAAACTATTAACCAACTGAAATACGTCAACGAACACGAATAAGAATAGAAGAATAAAGGAAGAGGACGAAGAATAAGAATAGACGAATAAAGGAAGAGGAGGAAGAATAAGAATAGAAGAATAAAGGAAGAGGAGGAAGAATAAGAATAAGAATAGAAGAATAAAGGAAGAGGACGAAGAATAAGAATAAGAATAGAAGAATAAACGAAGAGGAGGAAGAAGACTAAAGGAAGATGAAGAAGAATAAATGGAGGAGAAGCAGAAGAAGAGAAAGAAGGAGGAGAAGAAGAAGAAGGAGAAGAAGAAGAAGGAGGAGAAGAAGAAGAAGGAGGAGAAGAAGAAGAAGGAGAAGAAGAAGAAGAAGAAGAAGAAGGAGGAGAAGAAGGAGAAGAAGAAGAAGGAGGAGAAGAAGAAGAAGAAGAAGAAGGAGAAGGATAAAGAGAAGAAGAAGGAGAAGGAGAAGAAGAAGGAGGAGGAGAAGAAGAAGAAGGAGTAGGAGAAGAAGAAGAAGAAGGAGGAGGAGAAGAAGAAGAAGAAGAAGGAGTAGGAGAAGAAGAAGAAGAAGAAGAAGAAGAAGAAGAAGAAGAAGAAGAATATATTTAAGCAGCATACTCAGATATTGAAGATCCTGTTCCCACATCAGAAGGTGATCATCCTGCCGCTGACCCCAACTGGTAGTTAGGGTACGCAAACTGCCGAATGCATCTGCCGATGGCACTCGCCAAACAAAACTGCATGAGGAGAATCAACGAGAAATTGATGGCCACAGAGTGCGTGACCCAGATACCAAACTCGTGATTTGACTGCCCGAGGGGACTTCAACCGTTGCTAGACGCACGTGGATGCAATCTGATTGTGATGCTTACGTTATTCTGTTCACGTTTCACAATCCTTTAATTTATGGATAACACAGTAGCAAATCAACGCAGTCTGTACTTATTTACCCTGATTGTCAAGAGATTTTTTTTCATTTTCTAATGCGGAACTTGTTTTTTCCATAAATCCTTTTTCTGATAAAGTGTCATGGCATCTACAAAATTATTTAACTTGTATAATTCAATATAATAAGATGAAATTTGGAAATTTATTCTAACCTATAATGCAAATTTATGAGTATTAAAGATCGTGAATTTAAAATAAAGATTTTTAAAAAAATATTAAAAAAATAAATCTTTATTGCATTTTTTGCAAATCAATAATTTTCGTTGATAAAAATTATGCTTGCGGTGAACCTTTGAGAAACCCATGATGTATTTGTTAATTTTGATACACAAGAAAATTGACAGAGTCCATTTTGCGCAGGATATGTAACGTTTTTACTTCTCCCGTTTTATTCGTTGGCCAAACACGAAAATTTGCGGACACAACCCGGAGACTAAAATTGTCAGATTAAAACTCATCTGCTCTTATTTTTTTTTCAGGATACATTTTCATGTGGTTGGCCGTATCCCAAAGGTCTGTGCGCGTAACTTCGTTGAGAGTGCGGTGCCCTACAGGGCAGGCAGAGAGGCACCCTCGCCTTCACAAAAGCGGCCCTCCCTTCAACAAAGGCCGGCGACGGTTTTGCCGTGGAGGGGGAGAAGCCAATCCGGCGGCTGCTGAACTAAACACACGAAACGCGGTGAAATCCGACGGGTAAAACTGGCACATCTCTAGCATGAATGGGCCCCTTCAGCCTCAAAAGATCTTAAACCAGTATAAAAGTCTTTGAGAGCTTTTGTAAGAAGAAATTAAGGGATTTTACGGATCTCTATATGTTTGTTAATTCAAAATCATGTAAAGCTAACGATTTGGCCACAAAATTGGTTTTTGACGTTTTGTGTGGTCTAACCCTCCAGCATTCTAGTAGCGGTAAACATGTATACAGTTTTTCTGTCAACAACCATTTGGATGCACAGCTGTTTTTTCTCACGACGCGCTGTCGAGTAAAGTGATTTTGTGAAAATTACTAGTGGCCGAGGCACGAGTCTACGCCAATGCTGCGCCCGGTATAGAACGGACCATATATATAAACGGGACAGCGCCGGTAAGACAGTTCGGGCGGTTCAGTAGAGTACCGTTCAGTGCGTTTCAGATAGCGAAGGGTACGGCTTCCTGCGTCGTACGACATGGGAGGAGAAGAGAGGAGAAGAGAGGAAAGGAGAGAGGAAGAGAGGAGAAGAGAGGAAAGGAGAGAGGAAGAGAGGAAAGGAGAGAGGAAAGGAGAGAGGAAAGCAGAGAGGAAAGCAGAGAGGAAAGCAGAGAGGAAAGCAGAGAGGAAAGCAGAGAGGAAAGCAGAGAGGAATAGGAGAGAGAAAGGACTGAGAGGAAAGGAGAAGAGGCAAAGAGAGGAAAGGAAGAGAGGAAAAGGAGAGAGGAAAGGAGAGAGGAAAGGAGAGAGAGAGGAAAGGAGAGAGGAAAGGAGAGAGGAAAGCGAAGAGAAGAGAGAGAGAGGAAAGGAGAGAGGAGAGAGGAGAGAGGAGAGAGGACAGAGGAGAGAGGAGAGAGGAGAGAGGAGAGGAGAGAGAGGGGGACAGGAGAGGAGAGGAGAGAGAGGAGGAGAGGAGAGAGAGAGGAGGAGAGGAGAGACGAAGCTCAGCCAGCAGAGGCGAGTCGTCAGAGAGGAGGGCTACGAGATCGAGGGCGACGCGAGCCCTTCGGAAGCTGCTGGCCTGAGGGAGTCCTCCTCACGGACCGAGCCGGGGAGCGCTCGGAGGCGACAACTTAGAGGGAGTGGGAGAGACACCCTCCCACGCCGGAGACGGCCCAAGTGGAGCCGCGGCCTGGCAACGACAGCCGGAGGTGACGGCCCAGCAAGGGATTGCTGCAACTCGGGGCTTCCGCTCCACACAGCCGGAGGTGAAGGTCTGGCGTCACAAGAGACGCGTCACGCCGCCGAGAAGTTGAAGATAGTTTTCGGAATGGTATTAGCTTGGGGACAAAATTTTAAGCAAATGTATCGAAGTTAGACTGAATAAAGTAACATTAGGTCGATTCCAACTTTCATTTACTGAACATAACAGCCTGCAAACTTGTTAAACACGTCAGGATTAAGATTTGGTTGTGTCGTTCCGGAGATCATGATAATTTATGGGAACCTGTGATGTTTTCATACATTTCTGGAAAAAATTTCAAACTTTTTCTTGATTTTTTTTTCTCTAATAGAAGAAAATGCATTTATAATTATTATGCAGTTCCGATTTTTATTAAAATATATGACATTTATAAAATTGTAAAAATATTTGTATTTCAAACGCGCTAAGGTTTTTAGTTTAGAAGGATGTTTCAGTTTTATACTCTACCAAGTTTCGTTATTTTGCTTTAAATAAAAGAAAGTGGACTCCACAATTTGTTTTCACTTGCTATTATTAACCAATGTTATACAATAAACCATCAGTTTGAAAAAAGTTCTGTTATTAATAGAATGAACACTTAAATGCCGTATTTTGTTCATTATTTCATTAGTTTTGTTGAACTAGATCTATTCAAAGTATTAGACATTTCGTGTTTGAGAAAACAGGTGTAATGCTGTTTTTAGGGAAGGAAAATGGCGAATTTTCTTCAGGTTGAAGATTAGTGTTCATAAATTCAAAGATTAGTGAGTGTATATAAAAGGGATGTCCAACAAATGAATAAAACATAAGTTACATTAAACAAAAATTATCTTTATGTGATGCATTAAATTATAATTGTAACGTATTACGTCCTTTAGTTAAGGTGGTCAGTAGACTTTCTGGTACATTCATGAAGGTCTACAAATCTCGGTAAAGTACAAAATATTACAGTCACATTTTCAGTTTTGGGTTCACACTGAACTGAATTGATGCCTTATTTTATTTGGAGAGACTCAGGCCATGAGGCCTGCTTTTCTTCTGACCACGCAAATTTCGCTACACTTCTTTCACCAACTAGCAGACGAAGGAGGTATTACTTGGGTGAGGAAACAAGCAATTTGAATTTAGCTCAGTAGCGTCATTTAAGTTTGATCTTTTACATGCAAGTAAATCCTCTGACATGGGACAGCCGGCTTTACTTCCCCTCCTAAGCAAGGCGTACGAAGGATTTTTTTGCCCTTAAAAATCCACGGCTTCGATCGGGTTGACCCCTCGAACTTGGGTGTAACATTCCGATACGCCACCGACTGTCCGATAAGCTTTTCAAGTCATTATTAAAGCTACTAAAGCTAAGGTTGAAGAGGTTTTCTACTGCTCATCGAGCTATCTCAACAGTTCACGTGTCTCCTCAGTTAGTCTCAAACAAAACTATAGGATAAATAGTAGTATAATTGGACAAGTATTGGACAATATGTCCAAAAGAACGAGCAACAATACGATCGAGTTTTCATATTTACCATAAATACCCCTTTACCCAAGTGTTTCATTAAATGTGTTTTAGTTTCCATTTTTCCAAATAATTTTCATTGTGAGAAATACAATCATATCACGGCAATACGTTGGATACATACGATGACGTCACATTCGCTTTGAGCCTGGCAAACAATCTGAACAAGACACATTTTAGTGAATCTTGCAATGAATACTTACGAT
Source organism: Gryllus bimaculatus (assembly GCA_017312745.1). Classification (NCBI taxonomy): domain Eukaryota; kingdom Metazoa; phylum Arthropoda; class Insecta; order Orthoptera; family Gryllidae; genus Gryllus; species Gryllus bimaculatus. The sequence continues at coordinate 1,527,071 of BOPP01000132.1, forward strand.
CATAAAAGGAATTTAGAGAACGCAAAAACGTATTATAAAAAAAAGTAATTATTGTTAGAAAGAATATATTATTGTTAATTGAGAATTAAGTTCACAAACATTTCAGAATTCGGTTTTAAGTAATCTGTGACCTGCATTTTTTGTGTCCTTAGTGCCTTAATTATACGATTTTTACCCTTCTCTAGCTTTGAATGGTAAATGTCGAGTTTTAATTGCGCGCGTGGAATTAGCATGTGATAATCACCCATTTTGTCGCGCGGAATTAACGAATATATTTAATTTACTAAAAAAAAACAAAATATATATATACAATGGAATGGATTGTGAACAAGGAATAGAAATGTTAATTGAAAGGAAAGGAATGTGCAAAGAATGATGTAATTACGCACTTATTCAATTTATTTCGTTATGCTAATTAATAACTTGATTTGTTGAAATATGTATTGTCATGTCAACCGAATTTCTAGAATCATGAGTAATGTATTCTAAATCAATATTTTTGAATTCATTATATGTATACTAGAGATCGAGCGTGTATTAATTAGGGCTATAAAAGGAATGTAAGTCCATTCATTAAACTTTCTTGTTGAACGTTTTTAGAAAAACTTCTTTCGCTTAATTTATTTGGTTTAGAAGGCAACAGATCAGAAAGTTTCACTTCCGGAACTGTATTAATTATAAGTACGCTTAACAAGAGTTTTCGGTAACATCTTGCCGTGTGCTTGCCTCGAAAATTCATTTTTAATGTAAGAAGTCTAACATTTTTAATCTTAAGCTTTTCGAGAGGCAACCCAACATAATTCGAAAATCTCTACAAGGAAATACAAAATAAATGAGCTTTGGAGAATCAAACCACATTAAGTGCAAAATTGTTATTAATAACAATCCAAAAGAGCACACAAACAATTTTACCTTTTTAGGTTTCAATATGTGTTACTGCCAGAAGAAATTACATGTGGGAAACTAAAAAGATTCTATTATATGGTGGGACAATAAGAAGTACACTAAAAAACAAGACCTTAAGAAACTTCAATTCTATTTACCAATGGTAGTATCCATGCTAACTTAAGAAAGGTAAAACTGGAACGCAATTAGAATACACAGAAGAAAAATAGAAAGCACCGAAATTAAACTTACGTTCAAAAGTGGGTTACAATATCTTGTACAGAAAAATGGTGGCAATATTTTTTCTTAGTCTGAATTATATGATTTTTCTCTTTAATCACCACACGCTTACTGAATTCTCTCAAAATAATAGAGATTCCTTCTTTAGATATGGACATTTACAGGGAAAGCGTTCGAGGCACTAATCTGAATTTATTGAATCTGATGAACAAAATTCAAACATTAAAAATCTAAACATAGATCCACGAGGCAGAAGAAGAGGAGGAAGCATTTCGACCGACATACAAGTGACCCAGCATTGCTAGAGATTCTCTCTCAGCTGCGAGAACGTGGTTGAGTAACTTGAACCACAAGTGAAACACTTCAACCTACGCGAGAGCACGTACCTCCCCTGGTCTACCAGGCTCTCTCTACCATCGGAACTTGGGCAAACACGTTTCCTTTGACTGCCTTCCAGTACCAAGGAGAAGCACTTCGTGAAAAGTAATCTAAACTGAGGAGAAACCTTACCGTGACCTCTTTCGCGCGTTTCTTTCATAGACTTCGGGCGTTAACTTAACGACCGAAATGTGAGGTGGTATACCAAATAATAACCTGCTCGAACAAATGTTAAAAAACGTGCGCTCAGTGTCTGAGCTTCCTTCATATATGTGTACATATGTGCTATAGATGTATACAGGTCTGAGTATATTTATATATTGGGTGTATATGCTCGAAAGGATTGTATTGTAAATTGTTTTTGGATTGTATGTGTACATATATTGTAAAACTGTAAGGTTATTACTATCACCTGGAAATCAGCCAATTGTAGCCAAATAAATATTATTATTGTATTAATATTATAAACATTTAGTAGTATTTAATAACGTTTCACTGACTTATACAAGATCCGTCCAATCCTTTCTGTGGCAATTTGCTGAGTCAGAAAATATAATTTATCTAAATTCTGAATAAATTTTCATAGCTCTCTAATATATTTATCATTTACTTTAACTCAGCCCTAACTTAAAATAAATTTTAAGAAATTGATATAGTCTCGTTTTATAAAAACCTTTTATGCTGAATTCTCACGAGATCTTTTTACTGTAGGACCTGCAGTACGTTTCATTGTAAGTAGGGTTTAAATGGTGACCCCTCCACCCAAAAATATTTAGTATTAATTATTCAGCATTTAGAAAAGAGGTAGGTTTAATGCAAACATGTAATGTACGCGTTATATTATTTTTAATTCATTCTAAATTTAATATTTCTCACAAAATACTTTGTTTCCAGTCTTCGTCTTCTTCCTTTACAAGATTTTCAAACCAATAGCCCGTTTCGAGACTCATAATTGACTCATTGTTCTGACCCCTCATTTTACGTCTACCAACATCTTTGTCGTCTCTAGGTTTATATAAGAAAACTATCTTGGATAACCTCTTTGACTCCTTCCTGTTTACATGTTGGAACTATTTATGTTGGAATGTTTTGATATTATTTACCACACTACCAATATTTAACAATGAACTTATGTCTTATTATGTTCTATTTTATCATTTAATTTTTTCTTAATTTTTCTCTAAAATTTACTCACATTCTGAGTATCCAATAGTAATAAAGAATTAATTTAAACTTTGAATCAATGGTAAGTAATAATAGATTCAAACAAGAAGTTCCTACCAGATACCAGCAAACAAACTAAAAGCTGTTAGAAGCGAACAATTGTAAGGTTTTTTCGTGATGTAATTCACGCTATATGACCTGTATTTCCTTTTTTGAGAAAACAAGTATTTTTACGTCCAAAATAGTGTGAAAACAAGGAAGTTGTTTGGAAACAGTTTCAGCGATTTTGCTGTAAAAAAAAAAACTTTAATTACAAACCTCTAGAGAAGAGATGTCAAACAATTTCAATGATTGGGTTTATGATATTGTTTTAAATATATTTAATTTAATTAGTACTTTCTGTGTTTTTTGTAATGCTGTGTCATTTTCATACCTGTCTCTTATCGATAACAGGCATTTTAGAATATAAACGAAACTTTGTGAATTATATTTTGTAGTATAACATCCACGGTGCACACTTAGTACAACATCCATATTGATTGCAATATCTTGTAAAAGAATATAATTAATTTTGCATTATTCGTCGCCCTCTTGCTTCGGCATTTAGAACATGGAATTTAACTGGTTATCATCCGCTAGTTATTATCGTTTAGCACTGACATTCGTGACAATGCAGAGTTTTCTACTGCACAATCTGTGTACTGTAATAGTCCGCGAGAAAGTGATCGCAATAAATCTCGGAACGCCTGAATATTGCAGCTGGTCTCCATCGGCATTTGTGCTTGCGATTCCCTCCCTACTAAACATCAACAGATCGTGTGCACCTACATTGGCTTTAGATTTTATAACTTGAGTATTGTTAACAAGATTTCTTGAATAACTGCAACTAGTTTGCAAACGCTTCGAAGAGTTTAAAAAAAGTTTCTCTAAGATCACATGACAGTGATATTAACACACCAATAATTGTATCGAGATTGAATCCCGTTAGAAATTTGGTATACTTCAAACGTGGTATTTATCAAACAACGCTAAAAAGTTATACGTTTCTATAGGAGATTTGTTAACGTACGAGAATACGTACATAACAATCTATATCGAACTATTGAAACGTTTGTCAAAGCACACGATATCTCAGCAGTAAATTTCCTCTTGACTTTCAGATGAAACGACATTTACACGCGTTTAAAATGGCACATGTAAATTTTAAACTTCGGAGAATATTTGCAACGCAAACATCATTTAATATCCGAGTCCTTGCTATTTTTAGAATCGGATAAATATAGACACAGGCAGCCTGAAAATAAGTAACTCCAAAGGCTGAAGTTTCGGACTGAAATTTAATTAAACTACGTTTCGATCACGAGGTACGATCCGAGAATAACCTTTGTGTCCACTTTCAGGGTTTCGCGACCCACGCGTCCGCACAATGCCCACGCAGAGGGGCAGCCGGATAGAGCGCTCTCCCCACGCCCACTCGACTGCCCCCACCCTCGCCACCCACGACGGCGCCCCGCACCCACCCACGCGAAAGCCAATGCGCCCCCGCTCCCTGATCCCAGCACTTCCCCGAAACAGTACGTTGCGCCGCGGTTACTGCCGTCGCCTATGTTTTTATGGCTTTCCATTCCGTGCAGGTTCCTCTCCGCCACGCCCCCTTCCCTCGCATTCCATTCCGTCCTCCTTCCGTTTCCGGTTTGCTCCCGCCCCTTTCGCGGACCATTCCCTCTACCCTTCCTTTCCCTATCCCTTTCCCTTTCCGGCACACCGGCTTAGGTGACTCTCGGCATCCACCCGTTTCACTACACTTCCTCTGACCGGTAGGCGCGAGGGTTCGAGTTCCGACGGAGGCAGATTTTTTGACACCGGTTAGAGAGCTGGGTCGAGTTCCGCGCTGTCTCGAGGAGAATTATAGCGATCGCCCGATCTCTTCGATAGTTTTCCGTCGTTTCTTTGATCAACGCCGGGAGAATGCCGGAGCAGTACCCTAACATACGAGCCACGAAGAGCTCGCGATCTTTCCTTCCTCTTCCTTGTCCTATCCTCACCCTATATTGCATGTAAGTGTGTCTGTAAGGTGAGATAATAGGACTACTACCACCTATGTCGAGAGATCAGTCAAGAGCTTGCCCCAGCTGGAGCTGTGCCTCACTGGTGGGAGATACGGGGTTGGAAAAAAAGCAACAGCGAACCGACGTCTAGGTCGGCACCGGATCTCGCCATCCAGCGGGGGAAGATTACTTCCAAATTCCGCGGTAAAACATGCGCTACACTTACGAGAATAATCATCTTAGCAGTTGACGCGCAAGGAAACAGAAACTGACCCTTCCCTTTTTTCCCGTTCCCACATCGCCCCGCCCCCGTCCTCACACTATCCTCACTCCGTTTTCGCTACGAACACGACCATTCCGCGCTCCGGTCCTATCCGCTACTACTGCGCCCCACCCACCCCCGTTCCGTTCTGCTTCTGACCGCACTCAGTTGTCATACCCGCTCTGCCCCAACTCCACACCCTCTCCACCACCCCGCCCCTCCCTCCCCAACTCATTCGTGTGTACTACCTTTGTATTCCGACATTTCGCGCCTCGCACCCTTACATTGCTTATCTCACGGGCTCCTCTCCTGTCCATTCCTCCCAACCCGTTCCGCCTCCCGCCTCATTGCCCCCGCTCCGTTACCGCAAACCCTCCCCTGCTCCCGCCGCTGGCCTGCCACACACATCGATCCCGTTGTGCACACTCGTTGGCGCTCGCTGCGAGCGATGTGGCGCGGAGCTGGCTGGCGTAGCGTAGCGTGGCGTAGCGTAGCGTAGCGTAGCGTGGCGTAGCGTGGCGTAGCGTGGCGTAGCGTGGCGTAGCGTGGCGTAGGTGGCGTACGTAGCGTGCGTAGCGTGGCGTAGGTTAGCGTGCGTGGCGTTAGCGAGCGGGCGATAGCGTAGCGTGGCGTAGCGTAGCGTGGCGGTAGCGTAGCGTGGCGTTAGCGTAGCTGCAGCTAGCTGGCGTAGCGTTAGCGTGCGTTAGCTAGCGTGGCGTAGCGTAGCGTTAGGTACTGGCGGTAGCGTTAGCGTTAGCGTGCGTTAGCGTGCGTGCGTAGCGTAGCGTGGCGTAGCGTAGCGGGGCGTAGCGTAGCTGACGTAGCGTGAGTAGCGGGCGTAGTCGTTTGCCGCGTAGCGTGGCGTTTTAGGCGTGCGTAGCGTGGCGTAGCGTGGCGTAGCGATGCGTAGCGTGGCGTAGCGTGGCGTGAGCGTGGCGTAGCGGGCGTGGCGTGTCTGTCCTGTGTGTCGGCGTGGCTGTACTGGCGGGCGTGCGTGGCGTGGGGACGCGTGGCGTGGCGTGCGTGGCGTGCTGGCGCGGCGGTGGCGCTGGGCCGGCGGCGGCGATGATTGGCGTCGGCGCGGCGACTGCGTGGCGTGGCTGACGAGCGAGGCGACGAGCGAGCGTCGGTGTTGCGTTGGCGTGCGTAGCCGGCGTAGCGCGGCGTGCGCGGCGTTGCGCTGCCGCGGCGTGGACGTGCGTGGCGTTGCGTCGCGTGGCCGGTGGCGCGGCGTGGCGCGGCGTGGCACGGCGTGGCGTGGCGTGGCACGGTGTGGCGTGGCGTGGCGTGGCGTGGCGTAGTCCAGGGAGCATTCGGAGGCCCAAAGCCAAAGTCGGGGGACTTCCCGGTTGCGGTGGCAAAGTTTCACGATCGCTCCACGCCCCACCAGCCCAAATAATTGTTTGCGCGAGCGAAATCATGCTCCCTCTAATCGAACTTCGTTCATTAAAGAGGGTTTATAATGAGGAACATCACAAGTTGTGTATTCGATTCGAAGCCGTGTGGAATCTGAACAATGTACTACCCTTGTAAGTACTATCCCTCTATGTACTAGTGTATAGGCGAAGCAATATGAAAAAATACAAGATATTCAATATAAATTATTGAAATATACACGATAAATGGTTCGCATTTCTCGAAGATGTTTTGTTGCATTTACAGTAGAACCTCGGTATTCCAAACTAATTAGAGGTGTGGTCTGTTCGGATTCAAAAATTTTCTGATTATCCAAAAAAATATGCGATGTGAGAAAATTGAAACGTAGAATAGTGATCGAATCATCACATCACATTATTTAGCAGACTCAGTTCCTCAAGGCAAAAAAAGATTACCGATTTTGCACGTTCCACAAACTGAAAATTACTGCTACATAATATACCATAGTTACTAGTGTCATAAACGTTTCGTTTCAAAAACTTGTTTGAATAATTAATTATTTAGTTCTACAGTAATAATAGAATTCTTTCTTTACACGACAAATAAGCATTTAATTTATATTGGTTATATTTCGTCAATTCCGAATTTTATTCTGACTATCCGAAATTTCGGGTTTGAGGGATTCATATTAGCGGAGTTCTGCTGTATATAAGTGAAAAGAAAATGATTGTAGGGATAACACAATGTTGTGTAATAATTACGGAGATATACAAAATTAAATAATGTTGACAGAAAATACTCTAGTATACCGTAGTATACAGGAGTATGTACAAGAATTGCTACACTTAAATAATGTTGTATTTTTTTTACATTTAATATTCTAAACTAATTAATCACATTTCTATAAAATCTGTGGTAAATAAATGATTGGTTAACAAATAACATCAGTTATAGCACACACATTTTTTAATATATTTTTTTGATAACAGCACACCCACCGTATGTGAGCAAACATATGAAGAGGATTTAGCAGCAATGAGCACAGTCCCAAACAGTAACTACGAGCGTGAAGTGCCGACGACAGTTTCTCTGTGACTGACAGTTCTACGCAAGCGAAAGCACTAGAAATTGTGTGCGAGGCATTATGAACGTGTGTAACATGCAGCAGCTAATTGCAACTCGGTCGTACATCAACAGCACATGGAAAAACTCGTCGCCGATGTTCTAACTGGGGCTAACATGCAAAAGTTTCAGTTCGTTCACTCCAACGTTTTGAGTGAAGTACTACTGAATACGCTTTTGATTTGATGCGTAGGCTAACTGAAAATAAAACTGTTTTTATTTTGTGATTATTACTGCTGTTTGTATCATTAGTTTTCGCAATTTTCTAATGCAGTTCATCCTTATATTTCTTAGAATCGAAGTCTAAGAGGACAAACTTTCTTGGTACTTCAAACTTTCTCACATTTTTATTAAATAATTTTGACATACAATCTTTGCGAGAAAGGACAGCTATACACCGACATTCAACTTCAACATTTCTCACAGCTGTAGCCAACTCCTCGTATTTAGATTTCATTTTCAGTTGTTAAGGTAACTTCTCTCTGTCCTAGAGATATAACATTTACAAACAGAATAAAAGATTTTGAATTAGGGGATCTAACGTTTATATTCACACATACGCTATTGAATATTGCTTCATCATTTCCAAATTTGCAGCCATTGACTTCTATCTCTTTCTATTCAAAACTTATTACACACCCCGAATTCTCGTTGAAATTCATACTTGATGATGTTTCTGTAGATATATATCAAAATATTTTTCAGAAGTGTTGGCGAGAAATCGAGGTGTCGGATGGACCATCTATACAGATTAACTAAAGAAAATAAACCTGTTTCATATGGAAGCTTAGCCAACTGTTATAACTCTCCTGGATCGTGAAGATTAGAGGAGACCACGTCATTTTGGAATTTTTACATTCAGTTTTTTCATATTTTTCAGGATCAATTTTACTACCAGTTTATTGTTCAAAGGTTCTCACCAAACAATTCATTTAACAGTACAACCGAAAACGTGCATATCCTAACTCCTACTAGCACAATCTCTTAAACAAAAAACTGGTCACCACAACAACCCATTTGTCTTGCATGGACTCTTTATAAATTGAGTTGTATTATGCCCCAGTGTTACGTTTCTTTCATAATTTATTATTATTGATTTAAACTATTTCGGGAACGAACATGTGCACCGAGCTGAAGTTTCGAGAAGTCGGTAGAATATTCTTTTTAGAAAGGGTATGGTATAAAAATGGTGAGGATGGATACTTCACATAACCGCTTTTGGTTCATGTGACTACGGAAGGTACTGTTATGCCGCTGGTGAAAAACGCAATTTGGAACATGTTAACGTCACCACAAGTGGCAAAAACTCCTTGAAGAGTCACTATTCGGCTGTTTTTCATGGAAAGGGGGGTCTACGGAAGTCCACGCGATATTAGCCTGATTTAATATTAAATTCATGACTTACACAAAAGAGAGAAGTCCTTAATATACAAAACGATTTATTTATTGATTAGTGTTTCCGAGCGCATCAATTTCTATGGCCATTAGTCCATGGCCATTAGTGTCGTGCGTCTTTTCATGGCGGGAGGTGGCGGCTATCTTCCCCCACTGTATGGCGAAGTCCGGCGCTGGCCTACGTTCGCTTGCAATGATTTCCCCAACCAGGTTTCTCCCACCAGCAGCGACATATTCCACGCTCCCGACTGGTCGCCCGATAAATGTGATAATACAGTTGTTGCGGGTGTATGTAAGGGGTGAGGATACAACAAGAAAGGGGAAGGAAAAATCGCGGGTGATCCGTGACCCGTTAGTTTAGGACTACTTCGGCACTCGCCTTGTGTTTATCTGAGAAACTATGGAAAACTGCCGATGAGATCAGCCGTCCACTAGAATTCTTCTCCAGGCAGCGACTGAACCCCACCTATTTTTCTAGCCAGAGTCGAAAATCCAGCCACCGTCGAAACTCCAACCCTAAGTCATCCCGATCAGAGGCACTGCAGGGACATCAGTTGAAGCCCCAATCCATCTTTACCGCTCAGAAAAATTGAAATTGACAAAGACACATATTACGTCTCTCGTAAGTGTCGTGGTGAAAATGATAGAGGAAGGATAGAACCAAACTCAAATCTCGTAAGTAGCCTGCTGCTATGAGCAGCAGTGACATTAAAAGTATTATCCCGAGTAGGATAACTCACACGTACCACAACGCATAACTCATTGAGGAATCAAAAATGAAAACAAATTCACTTCAGAAACGCCCAGCTTTAAATAGGCACAGGAGTAAAACTTTCCCATAAAGCACGCCGGTGAAACTGGCGGTGACGGTAACAGCCGGCGCCTGTACGCGGGCGTGGCACCGGCAGCGACAATGTAGGTGGAAAACACTGTCCGGAGTAAGTTAACTCCACCGGAAAACAGCGACGAAAACACAGCCTGCGAGTCGTTCTGTTCTCCCGATCTCCACCGCTCATGACAGAAGCAACGGCATTGGCGGCTGTCACGTTCGCGAAATCCGACGCGACGACGGTGCGGGGTCTGCGCGCGCGGCGCTGGCGGCGGCGGTGGTGGGTGGCGGAAGCGGCGGCGGAGGCGGCGCGCGGCGGCGGCGGAGGCGGGAGTGAGGGGCGGAGGTGGAGGAGGCGGGGTGGAGGAGGCGGAGGTGAGGAGACGGGCGGCGCGGGGCGCTCCAACTGTCTGGTCGGCATCAGCGAACGCGAGAAGAAGCGTCGAAGAAAGCTTTGTTTCGCGCCTCACGTGTCACGCGTGGGAGTGGACAGGCGCGCGGCGGACCGACGGCTGCGCGCGGCATTGGCCGCCGACATATGGGCGCACGCCGGGGAAGTGGGTGGGGCGGAAGGGGATGCAGCCGAAAGTGATAGGGGGTGGAGGGGCAGAAGGATAGAGGCCACAGTGATGCCTGGAAGGCGAGGCGAAGAGGGATAGGTCAGGGGAATGGTGGGGTATGTGTGGCGGGTCCATGCCGTTTGAAAGGAGCCTTTTAGACGGTCGAGTCAGGCCAGTCCAGGCCAGGTCCAAACTAGGGCCAAACCAGGCAGGCCAGGCCAGGACCAAACCAGGCCAAGGCCAATGGAGGCCATGGCCAAACCAGGCAGGCAGGCCAGGCCCAAGGCCAAACAGGCCAGGCCAGGCAAACAAAACCAGCCAAGCCAAACAGGCCAAGCAAACCAAGGCCAAGCCAAACCAGGCAAGCCAAACAGGCCAAGCCAAAACCAGGCAAGGCGCAAACCAGGCCAGGCAAACCAGGCCAGCCAAACAGGCCAGGCCAAACCAGGCCAGGCCAGGCCAGGCCAGGCCAGGCCAGGCCAGGCCAGGCCAGGCCAGGCTAGTCCAAGCCAACTCAAGTGGGTCCAAGCGAGTCCAGGCGAGTCCAAGGGGGTCCACGCTAGTCGAGTCGGATCCGAGTCATTTAGAAAGGTTTCCGCGGATCCAGGCAAGGTCAGGGAGGTAGGTGAGGACAGATGGGGCCAGGCGGGACAAACGGGGCCAGGCGTCAAAGTGAAATAAATCGGCGCGAAGTCGGGCAGGTCCTAGCTGGGTTGTGAGGGAGCACTAAGGCGGTGAAATGCAGAGGACAGAGAGGGGGGCGGGAAGTAGCAAATTGAAACGGACTGGCGATAACCGGAAGAACGGGTCGAGGCGAGGCGGGACGGAATTATATAAAAATGACAGGAACAGGTGGAGTTGGGGTAAAGGCGGGTAGAGCGGGAGCGGGACAGGTCGTGGTGGTGTGATGCGAAGCAGGCGCATTGAGGCAAGGCGGGGAGCGACGGAGAGAGGAGAGGATTATGTAGGGAGGGGATTGTATAGGGAAGGGCCGGTGTAGGAAGCGTTGTAGGGATGGGATGGTGCAGGGAGGTGATGGTGCAGGGAGGTGATGGTG
>BOPP01000132.1:1546155-1557604 GCA_017312745.1 Gryllus bimaculatus
TTGTGAATCGCACTATAGTAGATTGGAATAACCTACTGCAGAAGCAACTAGAGGCTATTCTCTCCAATGTAGCCAAATTTAAAAATATCTTCATTCATGCTAGAGGCAATCTTTCGAAAATACTGACTGAGACATTTTATCTTTATATTATTATTATTATTATTATATTATTATTATTATAATTATTATTAGTCATAATTATTATCTCGATGCCCTTATACAGTGAAAGAAATGATGTGAGTGTTAGGGTAGGAAGGGAGTGGCAGTGCAGTGTTAGTTAGTGTTGCTGTAGTGTAGGAAAGTGTTATGTTAACTTAGAAGTGAATTTTAGAGTTAGCTAGAAATAAATTGAAACTATTATATCGACCCTAATTCTAATAGTAAACCAATTGTAATGTTTAAAATGTCTAGCTATATTCTAATTTTTAATTTTATCATGTTGCCACCGAGCATTAGCTCAAAACGAACTTTAATAAATCTATCTATCTATCTATACGATCTTTTTATACATATATATATATATATATATATATATAGAGAGAGAGAGAGAGAGAGAGAGAGAGAGAGAGAGAATTTTACATGCAATTTATTGTAAACAAGTATGAACTAATGCTAAAACAGGTCAATATGTTAAGAAAACAAATGTTATTCATTTATTTGATTATTTAATTTATTAACTTATTATTTAAAATTACATATATTAATCTATTATTATTTCAATTATTAATTTTTTATTATAATAATGATCGCATCCAGAAACAAAAACCTCCCAGAAGGAACTGTACGTTAATCCATAACTGCGTTAGAGAAGGTAAAATGCATTCAAACTGCATTAGAAAAGGCAAATTCAACTTATACAGTTATATAGATTAATATATGCTTTCCCTTGAAAAGAGGATTGTATCATTTGATTAAAACCCATATTAACAATTCTGTGGAATGTTTACTTCAAGAATTCAGAATACCAAGATGGCACACAAGGTATAAAACATTTTTCAGTATCATCAATTTGGAGACTTGGAGGAAATTGAAGGAAATAAGTAAAACTCTTGTGCAAATTGGATGGCATCATTCTAGACTAGCCGGTGAAAGCCGTCTGAACAAAGTGAATCTATTATTAGATTGATTACAGATTAATAAAAAGTAAACTAGAACTATAGTAACTTAATACGTCGTGTTATACCTACGAAAGAGGTAATCACAACTACGAATCTCTATAAAAGAAATCTGGGGCAATTTCTTTCTGAAATGAATCTCTCCTTTCTTACGTACTTTTTGCTCTTAATTCAAAAAAGGGAACTAACGACTTAACGCTTTCTGAATTACACCCGCCAGCACGCCATCGCGGAATTAACATCAAATTCCTGGTAACCTTCTCTTTACGGCTAAAGTGTGCCAGAGGGTGGGGGTGTACTTATACTACAACTTTCGGAGATGGTTTATTATACCAAAGAGCCAAAAACTAGTACAGTCATGCGTATTGAAATAAAAGATCTAGAAGCAATCAGAATACGGAGCTCTTTTTGGCAACGACTGTATAAAACAGATTCCGGCATGGTTGTTAGATAGTTACTGCTGCTACAATGGTAGTTTATCACGATTTAAGTGAGTTTGAACGTGATGTTATAATCGGCACAAGAGAGATCGGGCATAGCAGGAGGTCGCGAAGAAATTTGGATTTTTCCGTACGATCATTTCACGACTGTGCCGTGAATATCGGAATTCTGGTAAAAGATCAAATCTCCGGCATCGCTGTTGCCGCAAAAAGATCGTGCAACTACGGAACCGACGTCAACTAAGAATAACCGTTACACTTGAAAGAATGGCAACCCTTCCGCGCATTGCTACAGATTTGAATGCTGGGCCATCAACAAGTATCAGCGTGCGAACCATTCAACGAGACATTATTGAAATGGAGTTCCGGAGCCGAAGGCCCACTCGTCTATCCTTGATGACTGCACGTCATAATATTTTACCCCTCGCCTGGGCCCGTCAACACCGACATTGAGCTGTTGATGACTGGAAACACGTTGCCTGGTCTGACGAGTCTCGTTACATTGTTTCTAGCGGATGATCGTGTACGAGTATGGCGACCTCATGAATCCGAGGATCTAGCAAATCAACAGGGAATTGACCAAACTGATCAATCAACACTGTGATGGAATGGTGCGTGTGCAGTTGGAGTGTTATGGGACCCTGATTTGTCTAGATACAACTCTTACAAGTGACACGTGAGCATCCTGTCTGATCATCGGCACCCTTACATGTCCATTTTGCACGCCAACGGACTTGGACAATTCCAGCAGGACAACTCGACAGCCCACACGTCCATAATTGCTACAGAGTTGCTCCGGAATCACTTTTCTGAATTTAAACACTTCCACCGGCCATCAAAACCCCTAGACAATACTGAACATATCTGGGACACCTTGCAATGCACTGTCCAGAAGAGATCTCCACCCCCACGTACATCTTGTTTTGGCTTTTCTGTGAATACCCTACGCGTCTGTTGCTACCGATCGACCAACTTGCATGGGTGCTCCGAGACCCCGAGACTTCGGCAGCAGTTGCCTCACCGCTCTGAAAACCTGAAGGTGTTTGAGAAGAAAGACGCATGATGCAAAGAAAGACATGAATTTAATTACACGTCGATTTAATTATCTAATAAATTGTGGTGATCAAATGATGCGTTAGTGGTTTCACATGATCACCAGCGCCATTATCATTAGCCACTAGCATTTAATTAGCGCAACTAGCATTTAATTAGTGTATAAAATATTGAAATCATCTTTGTCACCATAGATGTATTTAGAGAGCCGGCTTTTGACGATTTTGCTATCATCACCTGACCCGCTATATGTGGCTTAAATTTGGAGACAGTGCCCAGTTTTGCCACATAAAGCACTGATTGATGACCACAGCAAAACCGTCGAAAGTTGGCTCCGTGAATAAATCTAAGTTGACAAAGATGACTTCAATTATTTCCAACTTTATTAATACCAACAACACCAAATCATCATTCCCACAATTGCATTGTCTCTCGTTGAAAGTCGGTCCCTCCTTCGTCCATTGTTCTCAGCTGCGAGGTAGACGGCGTCCGGCACTCGGGGAATGTCTTTGACTTTGCAGGGAGGGCGGCGGTCACGGCGGCGGCTCGGTTGGGACAGCGGACGACGGGCCGTAAGCGACGCGATGTGTTCATGCAGTGATGCCACATATCCTCCTCCAATGACCTTAGGTAGTGTGTTCAGATGGATGTTGTGAAGTTGAATTAGCGTTATGATAACTTCGCACATAAATACCATTCAGCGCATTCTAGCCAGTATCCGGTGCGCTATTTTGCATCTACAGTTGGTGCACTTGCTGTCATATCTGATTTATATTGATTTCGCGACGAATAGCCTTACGAACGCGCCGGTATCGTACGGCTGGGGCAGTGCTAGCGGCATTGCGCGACCGTTTATGACTCAAGGCTGATGGCAGTGAGAGATCGGTAAGTGAGAGGTGTTGGCACCTGTCCGCTTTCGTTGTTAGTTTCAGAAGAAGTTACCGTTCACGATCCACGGCAAAGATGAATCAGCCTTAGAAGGTTCCGAAATGAAAGTTCGCTAAACAAGTGATCATCATATCGCACCTCCAATAGAAAAGTGACACAAGTGCGAATTGCTGATTTCTCAAAAATTGCAATTTTAAGTTTCGTATTTCTGTAATACTTGTTAGAGATTGTACCAAATATTCACCTTCTAGTTGACAGTAATTGTAAATTCATTAAGAAGTGAACTAATATTCAGATGTGAACTAATTCAAAAGCAACCTCAGAATAGTAGCAGTACCTCTTGGAAACCTCTTATCAGCGTTTATCTGAAAAATGACGATTTCGCAATTGTGTCAGTTTTCTATTGGAGGTACGATATGTACTTCAGAGAAGTACCACTCCGCCACGACAGCTGTTCAGCCATGCCTCTCCGTGAAGTGTTTATGTTTGTTTATGGTTTCCGTTAAGACATCATGATTCACAACAGAGTAATTATATAAATAAATAAATTAATAAAACACAAAGCGCGGAATCACGGAACGATCTCGATAACAGATCTCGACCTTACCGCACAGAGGTAGGAAACTCTTGCACCAGTACGCATCTTTTTTTTTTTTAATTTATTTAAGGTCGCATCAACTACTTGGTCATTAGCGACCACTATTGCTTGTAACGGTATGGTAACCGTGGGTTGACACGATAATGATGATGATAGGGGGTGAAAGGACGAAACCCAATACAACTGTGCCCGAGGCGGGACTCGAACCCGCGATCCTTCGGTCCGAGTTCGCTACGGCACTACTGCCTTAGCGATCTCGGACACCCGATCGGCTAGTACGCATCTTACAATCAAGAGTCAGTTTTAAAATAAACAAAATATTTATCACCCTAAAAATAATTTCAATCTAATGTTTATAAAAAATAAATGTTACAGATAATCACATAGCACTACACTTCCAAATTTCAATTCTTTCTGCGGCGCGTTATATTTTCGTCGGACGAGGACATCACAAAAAGAAGTGTAGAAACCATTAACAAGTAGACCCACTGCAAACGAACGAATGAAGGAAGTAGCGTTAAATGTGCACAATGACCCAACGACCACAGAACCTTCAGTTATGTTGCCAACACTAGCAGCCAAAACGGCCCTTTCTTATAAAAATTGCTCTGTAATCGTCTGGTCCCGAAGTCCTGAGAGGCGTGAACCTGGTTCCGACTGATAGGTCGCGGTTTGTTGGTCGAGGTGTGAGGCTGGGAATGAGGAGTCATTGCATGAAAATTCCAGTTTTCGGCCGGAAGACACGGTGGGTTTGGTTCCCAGGCGCCGCCGCTGCGCGAGCGCATCTTGCCTCTGCGAGTAACCGTGCGGTTTTTGTCCGGTAGTGCAGCGGCGCTCCCTCTTATTTAGCGGTCAGAAATTGCGACCTGAAACCCCAACCAGAGTAGACGTATTTATACAGTAGCGCAGCTCCGTGTTAAATGCCCTATGACGTCGTGTTCTTCAGCGAATCTAGCGATCCGCGCGGCGATCAAGGAATACTAGGCCACCTTACCATTCGTAATACAGCATCGATCTGCTAAATTCAACCAAAAAAGTAATTTTTTACATATTTTAATTTCCTTATCCATATAACTAAAATATGTGAAGTAGAAGTTTTGAACAATTTTTAAGGAAAGAAATGACTTAAATCTAATTAATATTGTCCATTGAAAGCGAATAGTGGGATCATGGGGAAGAATAACTATTCCTAGGCTAACCATGAAAATATCTACAAATGTAAGTAATGTAAGGAGTAAATAAGGGTATCCAGGAGGTAATTACATTTGTGTTGGGAGGTAATTACAAATTTCTGTCTTTTCTTTCTAGGTCTGTTGGACAAGTAAAAAAGAACATTATAGCTAAATTTAACCGCATAACATTCTGCCCCTTTCGACACACACATTGTTATTAATGTGTTAAAGTGGAAAAGTATAAGAATTTAGTTGGTGTATAATCTTTAATCTTGAAGAAAAAAAAACTCTTAAAGAAACGAAACTCGAGTTACTCGGAAAAATTTTATCTTTAAAAATTCAAGTTTTTATGAAAAGGCACTTCTGCAGTTGAATTCAGTCTATTTCTTTTTTATCCGCAAACGCATTTTCAAGAAAAGACGCCCGGAGCTGCATCGCAGTCCCAAACTTGCAGCACCTGAGGCAGACGCTCTGCCGACAGAAGTACGAAGTACAACTAGGAGTCAGCATTTCACCAGCATTAAAGGCATTTAAAGTATTTCGCTTGCGCGCATTGAGGTAAATGAAGGCCCTTCCTGGCAGATATTCGTTTTTCCTTCCGAAGCAAGCGAAGAACGACGCTTCCATTTTGTTTCCGAGCGAATAGAAATCCTCCCTTCCCACCGGCACGCGTTTTTTCAAAAGAGGCGCTACTTAGTATCTTCTCATAAGACGTCGAAACGCGCATTTTCCACTGTCTTCTCGCACTTCTCCATCCCCTTCGCCGTAATCACTTCTGCTTCTCCCGCTGTTCCCTTTACCTGCAACACTCCCGTTTTCACACTTCACAACACGCGCCTACGCGTCAACCGTGGGCACTCTTTCTTCGCGCCGCGATAAAAGTTTAATCCCGCGCCTTCAAGCTCACATGGCAGGGCGACGCAGTGGCTCCAAAGCAAAGAAAAGGGGAAACTAACTGAACGATGAATTTACAGAAAAAAAGTCAAGCTGATTTTGAGAAAAATTTTAACCAGGCTAGGAGCTACGTATTACCTCTTCTTGAAGTTCAGAATACCAGTTTTCTAATTGTGGTGCTTCAAGCTAAACCAGATTGATGGGCGAATATTCACTTTTAAAAACCTCTGGCCGATTCCGCACTAATGTTATTTACAGGCAGGCGGATGGAAGTACTGACACATTTAAAAAGCTCTTTTCGGAATCAAAGACTGCCAAAACTTTTATTTGACAGGGCCAAGTACGAAAATCCTATCTTAGTGTTTGCTCAGTGGAACACTAATACTGAATAAAACTCTGATGGAAATAGTGATAAAAATCTATTATAATTACTTTTTGCTGTTTGAGAATTCAAATATCCAAAAATTAAACATTTTCCTAGCGCAAAGAATTTAAATGGACTTAACAATTTAGTAAATTAACCTTTTGGATAAGAAAACGCGATCAATTATGGCGAATTCAAGCTTTTGTTTGCTATGTAATAACCATTCAAAGTGATATCAAGATAGAGTGAGGTAGTTTTCTAGCTTGAGTGACGGGAAAGGGGCTGAGAGCGTCACAGCTGGAGCAGATCCTCCATCTCCACACGGGAAAAAAGACCGCTTAAGATAAAATATCTGACGTATGAGTAAGGATACCCGAGAATAGCGGTAGAAGGAACATGAACTCTCAATCTGCCACCTAACCTGCCACTGTGGCAGCAGTAACCGATTTAACAACTGTGCCAGACTGGTTGTCTTATATAGTCGTTACCAACCGGAGCGTCGTATTCTGATTGGTTCCAGATCTCTTTATTTCAATACGCATGGGTGTCCCAGTTTTTCGGCTCTTCAGTGTATTTTTTTCTTCTTTCTTCAGTTTAAGGCATACAATTCATCCTCAAACGCAGTAAATAATAGGACTAACCTCTTCGAAAGACATATCCCAAGTTTCCTCATGTGTACTAGTGATCTGTCTACTTTCGAAATTTAAGAATATTCTCCTGATTTCCTTGTACAGAGATTGAATTTGCTTAGTGACCTCGAAAATGTGCTTTCACTTGTGAATGAAATCTTATTTCACTCTCGCGTATCATAAATTACGATTAGAGGAGTTAGGACCGTCGTTTCTTAATTAAACAACAATATAGTTTGTTTTGTTTTCCCTTTGTTTTTTTTTTCCTTTTTGTGTGCGTTCCATTCATTCCGAGTCAGTGTGCCCCATCAGCGTCAAAGCCCCCCCCCTCCATTCCCTAAGGGCGAGTTGATGTTCGCCGCCGGATCCGGAGACGAGCCTCTATTGTTTCGAAGGGCAGAGACGAAAAAGTTCTGATGGGGAAACGCCCCCTGAACGCAACTGGGCTGAACCGACTGCGGCAATTTTTACGCGACAATGGCGGAAGGGCGGAGGCGAGACGGAACGACGACGGCAGTACGATTTCATAATGTGTTGCGAGTTTCATTCCGAAGTACAATCCGTTGCAGACGTTTTGTTGCCATTCGAGTTCTGTGTTGTGTTTTTCGTGGAAGAACGGCGAAATTTTGTGAATGCGCGGGATATTAAAATTCAAAATTAAACTTTGCGTGCAAGTTTTAATTGAGAGTGTGTTGGAGATCGTGAAATATTGAAAATAATCTTCGAAAAAGCAATTCAAGAATACAGAAAATATGATAGCTTAAAACATGTTGTATGGAAGATTACATTTTATCCTAAAATACATTGAGCGAAAGAAATATCATATATAAAAACAAAAATATTTAATAATGTGTACTTGAAAGCAATGTATCTAGTGTGCGCAAAGTTTGATAGGTTCTTATTTCAAGAGAGAAAACAAGAAAAATATGAATCTAGTTTTATACACCTCTTCCATCATAAACATATACGATTCTCTCAATTTATGGGTTTGAAGTAAGGGTTTATGGCCTTGTTGATTAAAGTGCATCTGATGCTGGCAAAAGTAATATGAGCCTTGAATTACACTCGCCGTTGCTTTCTATGCGTAAACTTCACATCCATGAGTCACCATTTCAATGAAGCTTCCGACAACTTCTCGAAAGTACTGCTTGAAAATGGCGCATTACACTGCCAATAGCACACTTTACGGTGCTCTAAATATGACGTTACGAAGACTTGTGGTCGCTTTTGCAGCGAAGAGGAACCCGTAAACGGGGCGTTGTGCTCTGGTCCTAACTCAGCACCTGTCGCGCCGTGAGAACGGTTAACTGATTGCGACATCTTCCGTGCCATAATCTTCCCGTGAACGGCTACCTAGCGCCGTTTGAGAGTTGCGGCGGAGAAGTCATTAAAGCGGCACAAACGCTCAAAATGTATTCGGAAATTGCCCGACAAATCTTGAACATATCAAGAAGAGTCGACAGAATTAGCAGAGACCAATTCCATTTATGGCCATCATTAACTCTGAGAGAAACATCAGAGGGAATGAGAAATAAATAGAAATAAACGACAGACATGAAGATATGAAATAAAGAGACGCGGAAATGAGAGAGAAGGAGTAGTGAAAAAAGAATGGAAAACAAAAGAAAAGTAGTAGACGTGCATGATCTTGGCTGTCCGGGTGACGCCGCGTCACCCGGACTGCTAAGATCATGCACATGACTCTGGCCACTGAAGCCTACGACTTCACGAAAAATAATAGAAGTACAAGAAGAGTTAAATACAAAAATGAAACTTTATCTCTTGGGAAAATGCTTATCAGACAGGGCATAGTGTTGCGACATATTTCCACCTTACAGTCCCGTGACTAATATTCTAAGAAACTTAATTTTACGCAATATATCTGATTGTATTAAACAATTATAACATAAAACCTTAAAACTTAATCGGTGTAAGAGATGAAAGGCAAAGTCACGTTAAGTATTTTTTTGTGTACCAGCATTAAAAACCACCTTTTCTGTTGAAAGAAATGGTCATCACACATTCTGACAATTGCAGCGAGAGATTTGTAGCGGTAAACTGAAAAGTCAATCACCGTTTTCTCGCACAGAAGTCAAATGTCCGAAAAGTCATAAGAAAGTTGTTTCCCAAAATTAATATTTATTCTCTTATAAATTTTTAGTGCTGATGCACAAAAAATATCGAATGCCATTTGTTTATAATGTTGCTTTATTTTATTGGTACAATTTTGAAATTTCGCTCCTAACGTTGCTCATTTTCAAAACGTACGACCTTCAAAACGTTGTACCCACGCAATTAAGCGTAACATAATAAACTAATTACGTAAACGTCTATTTTTGTGAATTCATTATGCTAACAAAAAAGGCTGATGTCTCAAAATTAAATAATAATAATAATAATAATAATAATAATAATAATAATAATAATAATAATAATAATAATTAAAATTCAGGAATGAATATGACTTGGCGTCAGAAAGATAAGTGTAGCGTGGTCAGAAATAGCCGTCATGCAAACAATAATAACAATAATAAAGTTTTTTGCTCTATGAAGCCAGTTATGATTTCAATTTGATATTCTCAGTATCTTGTTGATGAGGGAACACGCTTGCCATATTCCGATTTTCCTTCGTCGAAACACCTTAAACAAAACGGTACAAGACCTCCATAAATTCCTCTCAGCGTCAGGCGCGGCTCGTTGATTTACAACTTCAAACTACCTTTCAAACACGATATTTTAACTCCGTCTCACGAGCAAACAACGGGATCTCATTAGCTACTCGACGCGCCCCCGGTGAACTAACGACCAACCGTGTGGAGGCAAAGGTAGTGAAACAAATCTTCCTCGCCCAACACGAGATTAAAGTAGTACATCATGGAATTAGTAAAGGGAGATCGAGTAAAAGCCTTATTGAGACTATCCATGCATAGTGCAACGTATCGATATTCCAAAAGAGGTGATCTTGCACGCAGTTACAGCTATTATTGATTCAAGTGAAGATGAAATATTCGTGTTTTAGTTCGTAAAATAAATAAATCGGAGATTCAGTGCGATCGACTCTGAAGATAAAAGCGGATAGTAATCATTCCTTGCCTAAGTTTTTTTGTTTAGAACATGTTTTTTTTGGTTTCAATATATTTTAATATTTTACTTTTACAGTCGTCTTTGGGAATCAATTTTCGTGACATTAAGAACATGTTACAGTCACTACTGAGTTTAGTAAAATAGCTCTCAAAACCAAATTTATTGTTTACAATAATGAAAATAACTCTTTACTTCAAATCGCATTAATCAATTTTAAAAATAAGCTAGCATGTACAAAATTTGAAGTTTAGTTCTTAGAAAATTAGAATCTTAACTACTGACAAAGAAGCAAGAGTAAATAAAATTACTAGGATAAAAAATAAGAAGTGATGAATTAGTGTGAAGAATTATGAAAAATATTTAGTAAAGATAATGCGTTAACGTCCTTGAGAAGAAGCAAGACGGAAAATAAAAAGAGTGAAAAGAAAATATAACGAATTTTGCTCTTACATTTCAACATTCCGCACAATGATTCTTGTAAACTTCCATAAAATTATTCTGTTTGTTTTTGACATGAAGTAAATACTAATTACGAAAATTTCGCGTATTTTACGCTATGTGATATAAACCGTGATTTACAACAGGGCTAATACAAAATGGCAACTTATATGGTGAGTCCCAGACTAACGCTATATGCGGACAACCTGTGGTCTGCTTTTCGGGTCAGCACGAGGGCAGAGCAAGGCAGAGGATCAAGGGGAGGGAAGGGAAGGGGGAGATGCTGTTCGCATTGCTTTTAGAAAGGAAAGTACAGGAGTGTAGTCGAAAAAAACGCGAGAGCCACACGTGCCAAAGCGGTGGGTGCTCGCGAGAGGTTCACAAGTCTTGCATTTCAACAGCCCTGCTTTACAGAATAGTTTCAACTACGGTGGTTGCATTCTGTCTAGGATGCAGTTGCAAATACTTGTGTTACAAAGGAAGATGAACTAGCCAAAATTTATGTTGCACGAGTTATGCCACTTCCGCATAGACGCCACCTCCGGAAGTTGCTCAGGGAGTTCAAGTTCGCTCTGCGCAAATGAGACATAGAAGGGATACGGAATTCCTTACTAAGAGCAGACTGCGCTGAGGAGTTACCTCTTTGGAGGCCACTTGGTCTCATCCACTAAATGGGAAAGCTAGTTGACCGAAGGTGTTTCACTTTAAGGATTGCTCGCCGGAAACGCAAACAATGAACTTAGAAAAGCGGCTCTACCGCGCAGGGAAGGGTAT
>BOPP01000132.1:1558238-1607460 GCA_017312745.1 Gryllus bimaculatus
GCGTTAGCAAAGCAGCAAATGGTACTGACGCCTACGGGAAGAAAAGAAATTGACCGCCAGTCCTCCTTCAAAAACATTCACATATCCTTGCGCCTGCAAAAATTTTCAGAAATGAATGCGGGAGGGAATAATCACACATACTGCACGGCTCACCCCCAGCAAAGGAAGATTGCGCTCAAAGAAAATCGTTTTTGCGCAACGTGCGCAGGGATTCAGACAACTTGACCGGTATACCGCACGCGTTCAAAAGTAATCGCCGATTAAACAATGTTCAAATCAGTTAGTTCTCCCAAGCTATGAAAATCTATGGGGCAGAAAATATTCTGGGCGGAGTGGACTAGGATTAGATCGGACTAGAAAGTATCCGAAACAGATTATTTTTCAAATTAATTCATAGGGAAGTTCTAGAATCGCCAGCAACATGCCGGGAAAAAGTCCAAGACAGAGGTCAAAAAGTATAGGAATTTGCGACGAGAGTTTAAAATAAATCTCTTATGTTAAACTTGGACTTAAACAGTTAGCAGTAATGACACAGGCTGACACACTCATACATAGGTGCTTTAGAGCCTTGCAATGGCAGGCCATGCGGGGAGAAGCGAACCATCGCTTACGTGGGGCACGTAACAAAGTTAAACGGAACTACTTGACCGCGCCTAGGTTGGGCAGACGTATCTCTCCGGAAATGAGTGGGAGATAGGGGAACCCCGTGAAATATGAACGGCTGATTGCCCACGATAGACTTGCGGATATGTAAAAGCAAAAAGGAGGGGAAGGGAGGGGGATTTTTTTTTTTGGGCGCCAAAAAAACAGGGGGCCCAGCAACGGCTGGAAATAACGCTTTCGCTAGTAGCCTCAACAATTTCATGCGAGATCCAGTGTGTATGGGTGCGAAGGTTACGTTTCTACTCATCGGAAAGGAACGCAAGAGGGGGCATTACGCGTGCGGCAGGAGTTGGGCGAGATGGAGCAGCGTAGACTAAAGACGCAAGTCAGGTAATGGCCCATCCTAAGTGTGCTTTGCGCGGTGACTAGGAAAACAAAGACTGGATCCACATCCTCTTAATTTGCTATGCAACCGAAACATGGAGAAAAAAATGGATGGGAATGGGAAAATACTACTTTCTAAACAGGAACGTAACGCTGGAGGAAGACAATGTCACAGTGAATGTATGCCAAAAAGTTTTAACAATTGAGTAATTGACATTAGATAATCTCCCAACCAGGACATAGAATAAACCCATACTCGCGGGAAAGTATTTCATCTATCAAAACGTTTGCGGCGTTTTGCGTAAAACATGATGAACAATCACGTGACCAGTAGTTTGTGAAGTATAATTCATTGCAAATAGCGAAGAATTGTCCAGTTTACTAGTATGTCATTCATATTGTACGCAACTATAGAATTATGAAATATAGAAGAATCTAAGGGTGGATCTTAGAAGATGATGTACCGCTCAGTCAGTAAGAAATATAGTTCTCTATGCCTCGGGGTGGATGGAAGAAAGCGTTGCATTATCTATCTCCTTTGCAAGACTGTATCTACGGTATCAACACCTCCTTCTTTAGCTACGTTCGTCATGTCCAAATTAGATATAACGCAGGTTGCGTATTCACTTCCATTTTCTGTGACGCTCCCTTTCCACCCAACAGCTAAGAATGCTAGAGTATTATTTTTTAAGCTGTATGTTAAATAAATAAATTAATAAAAAACGATTGCAAGTTAGATTGTATTTAGTTTCGTTGAAATTTTAATTGAGATATTTGTATTGATTTGAATACATTTGATAATTAAGCGACAACATGCACATATAAAAACTATTTTTTTTACAAATTAACCTTTATCCTCTCATGCCCTTTGGAGTTACACAAACGCCGACTCATAAGACAGCAATCTGGCCCGCTAATTAACGTTCATTAAAAAAATAATTACTTTTGCCCATTATACGGTGGCTCAATCAGGCAGCCAATCCTATGCGGAAAAATAACAGGAATTTTAAATTGGCAGCCAATTACCCGCTTGCGCGACATTTTGAAGATTACTGCTAATCATAGGTGTGCCTGCAGGAGGGCAAACATGGCCCCAAAAACTTTTGTAAGGGACCCAGTATCCTCGCGTAATTATTTTTTTTAATTTCCTTAAACACCTTCAACTACTGCTTTTTCTTTTTTACCGCTCAACGTGGAACATTTTTTTGTGTACGCTAGCTTAAAAGGATTTCCAAGTCACTTGGCAAGCGTATCGTGTAAATGGTATAACAATAAACAAATTGTAGTTATTTATGGTATCATTAGAGGTATATTTTTATTATTTTTATTAGCAAACGAATGAAGTAAAATATGTCATAAGTAAATATGAACGTTCAATGGAAAAAGGGTCCACAAATGCAGTTAGCCCCCTCTCTTGTTTTAAGCTTCTCATGCCCGTCATTAATGATAATTAGTTAGATCCGTTTGAACATTCCGCAGTTCGTAAAAAAAGTCTTTAAATGGCTTCACGCGAGACATTAACGATGAACTTTCAACCACTTCTCGCTTCTCAGCTTCCATCTTTTCCATCTTTGAGATCTCTTGCCTCCATTTCTTCTTCCACGTCCTTTCTCCAATTTCTTTGTGAGCTATACGCATTTTCCGTTCTTCATACCTTTTTCTACGCTGTTACCCACATACTGCTGTGCACACGATCCAGATGTCCATACCGATGTAGCAGTTTAGTTCGTATTGTATTCAAAATGCTGCTCTCTACATTTATTTGGTCTTCTCTCAATATTTCACTTCGGATGTGTTCCACCCTAGACACACGACAGATCCTTCTCCAATAATTCATTTCAAGGACGATGAACCTACATTTATTCCTTGTGTTCAATTTCCATGTTTCCGCTGGGGGGTTGCGGACACCTTGCGAAAACGCAATAGAACGGCCAAAATATCTCATTTCTTATATAATAGAATGAGCAATATAAAATGTGTTCCTGTTAGAAAAGAACTCCATATTTTAAGGAACTGGGGTGCATCGTTTTCGCTTTGTACATGATGGTAACACTTGGTGCGTGTAAGGGTGTGTTGTGCGAGCTTTTCTATAATTTGGAAACGTGGGTAATGTTTATGTTAAATCGGCTTGATCTAGGATTAGAGTATTTTCTACTCCAACAGAGCACACGTCCGAGATTTTGTGTCGATGGTGTCTTATAAATAGCCTTTGGTGGCTCGTTGATTAGCATGCTAGCTTTCCTAGGCGCACCCGCAGATTCGATTCCCGGCC
Source organism: Gryllus bimaculatus (assembly GCA_017312745.1). NCBI lineage: Eukaryota > Metazoa > Arthropoda > Insecta > Orthoptera > Gryllidae > Gryllus > Gryllus bimaculatus. Next base: position 1,561,498 of record BOPP01000132.1, read on the forward strand.
GGGGCGAAACTTTAACTATGAGCTTTCCTTATAAATGTTTCAGTATCTCTTGCTGTTTGAGGTTGAGAAAGTCCACCCTAAAGTTATGAATATCAGATATACGGTGAAGGGATGTTCTCGTGCTAACCACACGCACCGCTTATCCCATGGCCGAGAGGCTGGGTCACCGCTGGCCGCCCAAGGGGCTGACGAGCCAAAAGACAGGTCAGGTGTTATAAATGGTTCCAGACCGCCATTTTTCTTTAGAGTACAATATACGGAGGGAATGCTATTAACGGCGATAATGCTAATAATTTACGGCTGACGCGAGCGTTGCGGAGCGCGAGGGGGGGGGGTGGCGCGGCGCTGATCACGATGGACGAGTGCGCGGCCAGCTGGCGGTGCGTGGCGTGGCGCGGCGCGGCGCGGCGCCGCGCCGCGGGTCGCGCCCTTAAATCAATTAGACGCGCCGACGCGCGCGCCGGTGGCGCCTCCTGGACGGCCGCCGAGGGACTTCCCCGCTGGCTGGCGGGCATGCATCGCGATCGGCGCGCCCGCGCTGTACACCCCGACTGGAGTTCACCGGGAGAGGTGGCTCAGGGCATCCACTGATAGCTCTGCAGTGCCTCTGACCGCGAGGTCATACGGTTCTACTCTCGAAGATGGGAGGATTTTTGGCACTAGCGTTTCAGCTTGGGATATTTCAGTCGCTCCCTGAAGAAGAATTCTAAAGTCCGGCTGCTCTCATCGGTATTTTCCTATGGTTTTCCCGATCAAGACTAAGCGATTGCCGGAGCCTATAACAAATGGACCACAGACCGCGCGCGATCTTTCCTACCTCTTTCTTCTTCTATCCTCGCTCCTTACTGACACACAATTAAAGTAACATGCACTACCCTACCACACATGCCGGGAGACCGGTCGGAAGCACAGAGCCTGACCCGGCTGGGATGGTGCCCCGCTGGGGGAGATATCTGATAGCGAAAACCTCGCTAGCCAATGGTAGGTCAGCGCCGGATCTCACCCACTAAGAGGGAGGACGATCGCCGCCTCACGCGATACAACATGCACTACACAACGGGACTAATGGCCTGAGAAGTTGACGTGCCCGGAATCAGAATTAATCAATCGAGCAACCGACTGGAGTTCGCGGACTGGGGGCGGCCCATGAGGCTGTGATGAAGTGAGTGAGACAGCGAGCGAGTCTTCATTAATGGCTTACGCGTCAACTACAAATGCATTGGTCGAATAAGTGTATTCTGTGTTATATCCCGGGATTTGGCAGTTTTTCTCAACCGAAATACGAGTTGCGGCGACAGGTCAGCTTTCGATTGATTGATTATTCCGGGCATGTCAACTACCATGGTCACTAGCCCAGTTAGTGTAGTGATTTTTTTTTTCACGGGAGTTGGCGGTGCCTCTCCTTTAGTCGGTAGGATACGGCTCCGATCTTCATTTCGGCTTGCAAGAGATTTCCTTCTACAAGTATTTTCCCTAACGAGGCACCGTTCTAGGTGGAATAAGCTCTGACCTCCTGACACGCGTAGTCGGATAGTGCTCCTAAATGTTTGTAAGTAAGAGATGCTCCGTGTGGAATTTGAGGTGGACTAACGGGTTCGCGGTGTGCCTTCTTGGCGTTCACCCGCTTCCCTAACTTCCACTATTGTAACCTCATCATTCAAATTATATCACATCATACCAGCTACAATTACTCTATATCACAGTTTCAATCATCTACCATGAGTTCATATATCATCAATCTAATCATATTATCATTCCAATCATACTATATCATTATACGTCTGTTAAAACAATCTCACGTGTGATATGGTTCAGGATTTTAATAAAGAACTACAATTCATCAGCTCGTCTCCATATGATATATATATTTTTTTACTTTAAGGCAGCGAACAATACCGGGAGCACAGCTGTTTGTCTCAGGTCACCGCCTCCGATAACCTCGACAACTATTCATACTTTATATAGAGTAGGAAACAATTTCACGTAGAAAACATGGGAATAAACATCATAAAAATTCTGGTTACAGAAAAATTAGTCGCATGTCCTCTTATTTACCTTAGTTCATTATTACACCCTTTTTTGACCAAGAAATCATAACGGTACTAATTGACGCAATCACGGTAAACTTAGATTACTATTTAACATTCACTTTCGAGTCTTCGTTGTGGTATATTTCAAATTCTGGGAATCATCATCAACCTTATCTAAATAGTTGTTCCCTTAATAACTTCATAAACTTTATAGCTGCATCCTAACGGGTTTACCAGCATTCAGAGAATCGAAAGATCTTCAAGATGATGTCAATAATATCAGTTTTTATTCTTCTGTCAGCAATATTTACGTGAACAACTAATAGATACGTTTACCGACGAAGGATTAATAAAATGCTGAGTTTCGAACCCAGTAGTACGTGAAATGTAGATTCGAAAATATAAGTTCATGAACCTACCTGGAAACAATGTATTTTCAGAAATTCTAAAAAAATCTTTCATGGCTCATATGATGTTGTTGAGTGTCCCTTACATCCCTGACAAAATAATTTCTCTGGTAATTTCCCTCTTCATCAGATTCTACATTTTCTAAGTCAAGAAACATCGGACATTACACGTAAATGTGAATGTGTCGATTCCTGGCAGTGGATATCTTGTCGAAAATTATTATTAATATTGTGAGCCTATTGGGTACAATCTGAAAAATTCTCAACAATAGATCACACGACATGGGTGGGCACAATTAACACAATTCCAGAGCTAGTGCTCTAGATTACAGATAAGGAAACTGATACTATTCAGGAAAAATAGTTTTGTGCACATCGCCGGTAACTCTCTAACGTTTCGAATCTAGCTACGGGTTTGGACAGCGCACGGAGACCACGGAGGCAAAGACATATCGTTATCAACGTAAATAAAATGTGGAAAATATCAATTATTTATAATATTCATCGCAGCAAATTCCAGGTTCGAGCCCGGAGTAGACATGGTCGTCTTTGCGATTTCTCTTCGCCCCTCGTTATCATCCAATAACCTCGTAATTCACAGTTCAAGACGTAAAAACCTTGTCATATCAAGGCATATATCCGAAAAGATGATTCACGTAGTGACATGTTAATCATGTAGCGTGGTCGGTTAGAAATGGCCGATGTATAAATAATACTAATAATAATAACAATAATAGTAATAACAATTACAATAATATTCGCTACAATAACAACAATAATAAGAATAATAATAGCAATAATAATAACAATAATAGCAATAATAACAACAATAATAATATCACAAACGAACTAAATTGGTAAATTATTACATCGATAGTATTCCAAGTTGAAAAGAGTCGTATGAATCACTTGGATAAAGCGACCTCTAACTAATCGCATACAAGTATGTTCTCTCTTGCGAAACATTGACACGCTTAATTGCTACGGGAAACACTTTGTGGAATCGGTGGATGCGAATTCAATAGCTTTGAAACGCCCTTTACCTGTTCACTGACAGATCATGATTGATGTTTGAAACGGAATGCAAATGAAGTACAACACAAGCGTGACTGGTTGTCATGCATCTGCTACCTTTGATTCAGGGAATCTTTTGCAGTGATAACAACAGAGTGTCTCTGAAACAATTTATCACAGAGAAGAGAAAATCCCAGAGCTACCAACTAATATTAGGTCACTCCATGTAAAGTGGCCAAATTGTGGAGAAGTCCCCCGCGTGGCCATCACTGATTGTGATGATATTTTGTGTGCCAAGTGCCACATATCTCAGAAGTACTTTTGTGTAGTTGCAGCTTCTTACGTTAAATTATCGTGGAGATAGACTGGTTTATTTGCCCCTATGCAGAGATGTTGTAAAGTACAACTATAAGATTTACCCAACTTTGAGATAGAATACTTCCCTCTCAGTTATTTAAAAAAGCCTACTAAAATATCTTTCTCCACTCTATTGAAAAACGGGAGCTTTCATGTAACGTACCCCAAATTTAAAGAATGATCTTCAAAATCGCAGGGCTTTGGGTCGAGCCAGATCGTCTGAAATCGATATAAATTTTGGAAAAAATCCTACGCATGGTTTAGGTGGTAGTGGTGTTCACAGACGGATATTACTACAAATGTTTCTCCCTGCCTTATAGGAACGTATACGGGAAAGTAATAAAAATTGCAGGAATAATTTCATTCTCATAATTCTCTTTAAAAATTGTTTTTATCTTGATGCCACATTCATGTTGTATTCAGCGTAATTATATTTTATGAATAAATGGAGAGTCACATCTTTTTTATATTTAAATAGATGAATCTCTCTAATACACACTGATCCAAGTCACCTCATACTATAATTCTCTTGACCTAAATGGATGTGCAATTCATGTCTTGCATGATTTACATAAAATGATTTCATAGAGTGTTTGAAACTTCAAAAATAATAAAGATGGATACTAGTAAATTGTGTTCATTTTATTTCTAATTAATGTTTATTTGTAAAAACAGAAATGTCTAATGTTTATCACATACAAAAAAACTTTTGTCTCATGCATTTTAATATAAGCATTTTTTTCATTTATAAGATTATGTGCGTTTGTTTAAGTTATATCCTACATCACATTACAGTTTCATGTAAAGACACTTCTCCTGAAATATAGGTCTTTTTGTGAAAATTATACTTTTTAGACCGCGATAACACACAATCTCCCCTGCTTCTATTGGTATTAAATAAGAGAATTCTGCACTTCTTTGGCAGCCCGTCCTGCCAAATGTACTGACAATGGGCTTCAATTGTTCGCCGTGGCCACTGAGTGCAGAGAACAGCACAGACAAATGACAAGCGCGCGGAACAACGGAAGGCCGCAATGCGTCAGCGGTCGCTTTTGTATACCGTGTTTGATGCAGCGTCCATCAAAATGACGCGATTTGCGTTTTGACGAATTACTTGACACAGCGGCCACTCGTTTGTCAAGTGCGGAAAAATGATTATGTAGATTAGTCTTTTGCAGGCTGCCGAACATTTTTCACGAATGTCAGATTAATGATCTCGCATTATGCTCCATACGATGCCAATATTAAGCATTTATCTTCATTACCAAATTATTTGATTAAATTAAACTGAAATTCAGATTCCTAATTATATCTATTTTAATGAACATTTCCATAAACTTTAAAATGTTTGTGCTTTCTATTATAATATAAACTCTTCTCTATGTCCCGTATCTTGCAAAAAAACATGGCATATTATTAATCCAATCTGAATAATAGAAATTTAAAAGGCATTTTCACCACACACACGTTATCCTTTTTCGGTGTGTATTCGAGAAACAATTTCGTCAAAAAAGGTTCTGTGTTTGGTGAAAACGAACCATATTCAGCCGCAGGTACCTGAAATGACCTTCAATACCAACTTCATTGTAATTGATTAGTTATTATGAGCGCTCAGGTCATTAGTCCCATAAGTGTAGTAAGTGTGAAGGCGATGGCGGGGACATTCTCAAGGAAAAGGAAGAAAAGATCGCGCTTAGTCCGTTTGTTAGGGTGCTGCTCCGGCATTCGCCTGCTGTTGATCGGAGAAACCATGGCAAACTACCGATCAGAGCAGCCAGGAGCTAGAATTCTCCTCCAGGTAATAACTGTATTCAACCCAGCTCACAAGCCAGTGTGAAAATCCTTGCCACTGCCGGTCGAGAACCTAGGAGGTGGTCCTGTCAGAGGTACTATAGTGACATCAATTGATGCCCTGTGCTAGCAAAGGTAGTCATTGTACATCGTCGTATCTTGCTATCAATATTATTATATATTCATTTATATATTTAAGTAAAGTATAGGAAATTCTGTGACGTGGTATGCGGGAGACGTGCAATCTGCGATTTTTTTTTGTCAGATCAGGGAATCTCTGAATTCTGTTTTTCCACAATTCATGGACAAAACCTTTCATCTGGCGTCTTATATTTTATTTATCTGAGATTTTTCACACTTTCACCTCAAATAACATTAAACAAAAAATGGTTTTGTAAGTGTAATTTGTATTTATTTCTCAATCTGTCTTTCAAAATACATTATTTATGATTTTTGTCACTCTTGTTTATCAATTCTTTTCTACATACACTAATTTTGAATGTATATGCACAATTCGGTACAAAATTCATAAAAGTATTTTGTAACCAGTTGAAAGTTGAAAGGAATTTGTTTTATGTGCTGATTGCGACACGTTAATGTGTGTTTTACTTTTCAAAGAAGAATTCAGAACATCAAGGTAAGATAGAAATGAATGTAAAGAAAAAAATGTACTTCAATTATGCAACAAAGTAGACTTCTTTTCAAATCACTACTAACCAAAATAAACTAACAAAACGCTTTAGAATATTAGGCATACTTCACTATTAAAATTTGCTTACAAATATCCGTCGCCCCAGATACATTATCTTTAGCACAAGAACACACAAAAATAAATATTTTTCACTCATTGTTTCATTCGGCATAAAAATCGATTTTCTGACATTCTTTTCCTCTCTTAACTTACTCACAATGAAAACGTACCATTTCAAACGATATTCCATCTTGATATTCCGCCACTGTCATCTACTGATGAAAACGTTCTTATTCGACCGGATTTCTTTTTTGAAAGGAGCTTCAATTCTTTCATTGCGAGGCGAGGGACTCTAAATTTAGAAGCTCTCACAAATTATTCTTAATGCGCGAAGTCTTCGGGAGGTGGACGACCCTCCGCCTCTCACGCGATCTGCCACGTGGCTGGCCTCCCCCCCCTTCCTGCCCCCCCCCGCTGCACCGCACCCGGGCAGTGGCGTACGCTCGCTCGCTCCCACGCTTTGATTGACCGGCTTTCAACGACGGTCGGGCGCGACTTCGCGGTGGAAGGGGTGTTGGAAATCGTGCCCTCTATAGCAGGGATTCTCAACCTTTGTTTTTCATCAACCCATTTTAAATGAACTCATTATTCTCCGTATTATATAGCATACATAATCACAACAAAAAGGAATTGCTCATGAAGATAACAATTTGGTATTCCATTTTGGTGAAGATCTCGATTTGCAATAATGGAAGACGCTTCTGCTTTCGATTAGCTAGATTTCTACTCTTCATTGCTATGCAATAGTTACAAAATTTTGGGTACTTTTGAAATGAACATAACGTTTGACCAGTGAGTCTCACAGGAATCGATTCTTCCGCGATAGAGTATGGTAGTAAATAGTTATTTGGTGAGTTTTACGAGCATGCTAAGCAGTTTTGTAGCTAGGCTCTAGAGTAGTGTCTGAATAGTGCCAATTGATTGCTTTATCGAAAAGAATCTAATGCCCCAGAACACAGGCTTGCTTCGAATAATACCTCACTTACCCCGAGCGGTGAATAGGAGGTGTAACCGCAATGAACGGTTAGGTCAGTACAAAGTGTTCGGCCCGCGTTACAACCCCCGTTATTGTTTCCGTTTCCGCCATCGCTCTAGCCACCGCGTCCGCCTCCGCTCCCACCTCTGTCTCTTGCCGATGCCACCGCGTCACCTCCAGAGCGGCTATTGTCATACCATCGGCTTCGCACCATTGACCTCGACTCCGACATCATCTAGCCACCGCCTTCGCCATGCCCCCAAACAAAAGGTTTTTATTAATATTTTTACTTATGGCGTATTTTATCTATGAGTGTTAATACATATTATTTCTTAGAGGTAGTTCTTACATAAAAATCTTCAACATCGAATTAACGCTTTACAGGGGAGTTTTGATATTAATAATGTACTGTTAACTTATCATTAGCCTTAACAAAAGCGATGCCACTCTTTCTGGAGTCTTCTATTTTAATTTACGAATAATGTGGTTTGGATGATTTGGAAGAATGGCAGAGGGTTCGGAATTAATGTAATTTGGTTAGAAGGAGAAATGGGTTGTTAAGTTGGTCTGAATTTATGCTTGTGTAATATGTATTGAATTCACCTTTGGGTGTAGGATTGTTCAAGTCGGAAATTACATTTGTGCGTGGAGACGATGGTAAGGTTTCGAAAGATATATACCATTGATTTCCAAATCAATTGGAACTGTTGAAGATGTAGGTACAACAGATTATTTATAAAATTGGTTATTAGACACTAACCAAGGAGTTTTTGCTGTAGTTCAAATTATTTTGTTTTGAAAAGTTTGAAGTGGTTTTACTACAGTAGAAGCAGCACCTCCCCAAATGGGGCAACCATGGGTTAGAATTGGGCGGAGGATAGATTTATATAAAATGAGTGTAAAATAGGCAATATTTTAAAAAAATATACTTCAATTGTTAACATTAACAAGCTCACTTATAACATACAAAAATGGAACGTTCTTATTCATAGATTGTTTTTCTTATCTTGTACATATTACATGAGAGAAACGGGTTACCCTTTCTTCCACGCCTTTAGATCCATGCCTCGACACCACACGCACATCCGTCCTCTTCCCCCCACCCCTCACGTCTATGCTGTATTCCGCGCCTTCCTCCCATCCCTCCACCACTTCTCTTCGCTCACGCCGCCTCGCCGAGGCCCAATTGCGGCATTGTGGGTCGCCACGCACAGCAGCGCCGCTAGTTGAATAGGCCGTTAAGGCGAAGCACCGCGGCCGCACCGAGGGATGCGCGCTACACGGAAACAAGGATTACAGGTACAGATCCTGCATCATGTCACGCTCAGTTGCAGGCAGTGTGAAATAGACAAACACTGCAGTGAATATAATTTTGACACTATTATCCATTATCCAAAACCGTGCATATTTTTTTTCAATCCTTGTTTCATGATTACAAACCAAGATGAACGTCGACAGGAGAATTAGAGAACGACAGCACACAAATTAGTTAAACAATAAAATAATGTGTAATAAAGAACGTAGGGTACTAAGTAGGGAAAAGAAAGTTGGTGTGGCACCAAATTAGTCCAAGAATTGGAAGAAAATTGGAAAATTAGTGGAAGCCAGCCGACATGGGAAACCATCAGGAAACATCTGATGTCCAGGGCGGTCGGGGAAAGGATGGATCATTTATGGGGAGGAGTCTGTATCGCTCGAAGTAATGATATGTAGAAGCAGAAACTGATAAAAGAAAAAGGATAATTTATTGAATACTTACTCACCAATGTTTTGTATCGTAAACAGTAGGAAAGTCGTAATTTTAACAATAAACATTAGAAATGTATGCGTAAATAAAAACGACAATAAAAATAAAAAATAATATATTTTTAGCAGTCCCACACTTTTGTCATATAATTTAATATCCTAGTCATTTTTTTGAGGTAAAACATGTGTTAACACATATAAGAAACAATTTTTTTATATCAACGCCCCGTCGTCAGCTTCTTTATTTCTAGCTAAATTGTGGATCAGCGAAACACCTACATTTTTAATTAACCTGCTTGGTAATTTTTATCCTAATCGTCGGGGCCACTTTTCCTCTTCCAAAAAGTAATATGGCAGTTCTAGCGGTCAGCTTTAGGGCACATGCGCGGTCAATGCCGGCCGTCGCTTGTCGCAGCCTCGGCTGCGCTGAGAGCTCAGGCGACCGTCGCATAGTTCGATCCCTCTGTTTGACTCCGAATTCTGTCAGTGATGTGATTACGCGTGGATTCACTTCTGAACGGCGTTCTCTGACAAAGGCAGCAAAATCGCTTTCTCTATTGTAAAAAAAAGAAGTAGTTTACTTGCTCGGTGAAGGATATTTTCAATATGCTAATTCTCTCCTCCAGACTGAAAAATCGCGCATCTCATTACTGGACGGTGAGGCGATTCTACTAAATGTCTCAGATTATATGTCATTAACTTCTAAGACATGTAATAGTGTCGAAGGTAATATACATTATTACTAATGAACACGTGGTGATAAATTTCATATATCGGAGTTAGAGATATTTTCCCCTCAGTGGCAGGCCAAACGTTAAGCACTTGTGTTTGTAAGGAAACGTTTAGTCGCAATCAAATGGTATTTACAGTATCCTCCGTATACATACAGAAGACCGGATACCCAAGGCCGAACCGGATATCGAATACCGAATCCGTATACATACCAAACACTTGCGCATGGTAGGTTGCCCAACACTGAGGAATAAATGTCACATCTTTAACATTTATGAAGTTTCTACTAAGATTTTATAAAGTTTCTACTTTGTGTTCATTGGGCAATGTGATCTTCGACCACCTACGTGCCTTAAGTTTGTAAGGTTTATCCTGAGATAACCGATACGTAGTTCTATAAAATCCTTTGTAATTTCATACCTCGCCTCGTAAGCGTCCGACTTTTCTATATTATTCCCACAAGATCAAAGCAGTCATAGTATGGTCAAGATTGTGATATTTTGTGTGCGTTGTGTGGTGAAATGTTAAATCTGCCTTAAGGCAACGGCATTGCAGAGAATGAAGAATTTAAAAAGTGCTGTTCTTCATTCATAGGAAGAGTCTTATCGTCGATAAGCAGGTGGTTCTCAAGTTGGGCAGTATTGCGCTAGTGGTGCTTTGCTTCGATCTCTCCGTTCTGCAGACTCAAAGCCATTTTCAAAACTATGCGAAATGGTGTCACTTTGTGAATAAAAAAACTAATGAGTAATTTAAATTCTACTTAATGCCACGATATTTTTCGGTCACCATCATTCGTTATTCCTCGCACAATTTTAAACAGCGACCCTTCTTTCAACACTCCGTAAAATTAAGTTCATTTAACTTTAAAATTCTGAAATTTCCATGGTATTATAACACAACAGTCAAAAGAATACACATTAAAACGAAATGAAATATTATCTACTAAACACTGCTTAATTAAGTGCAAGTCAATATATTTACTACATAGCTTTTTCTGAATTCCATGAATTTATTTCAAGTTTTGGGAGTTTTAAACATTTCGACTTTTTTACTTGCATTAAATTGAGACCATTCCGCTATGGAGTCAAATATTATTCGTTCAGTTAAGTAAAATATATTATTTTTTTTAAATGCAACCCAATAATTCTAAATCAGTCTAGATTCTTAGTGGTGCTTATGGTTCAAATAAATTTGAAAAAGCTATTTCGTGAAGTAAATACTGAAAATTTTTGGACCAGCAATTAGTTAAACATGATTCAGTAAAAGACAAATACGTGTAGTATAAGTGAAATTAAATTTGTTGAAAATATTTTTAGTGTTAGAGAATTAATACTTTCTTTGTATTTCAGCATTATAAAATAAATAATAACTTTTTCTGTTGCAAGAAATATCTCATAATCGGGCATTTTACGGGACAAAAGATGACGTATTAGATTTTATGTCACGAATGATTGCGTCATCACACATTCAGCCAATTGTAGCGAGAGAATCAGGGGGAAGTAGAGGAAAACGGAACAGCCGATCAACGTTTACTCGCACGATGTCAACTAAAAGAGTCGTCACAGGAAAGTTGTTTCGCAAAATTATGTTTGATTCTCCTATAAATATATAATGCTGTTATACAAAAAAATATAGTATGCAACTCCTTTATAATGTTGCTTTATTACACTCGTACAAATTTGAAAACTCGCTCGAATTCGTAACATGTACTCATGCAATGAAGCTTAACATTATAAACTAATTGCATAAACTACTATTATTCCACTACTACGTCTTGAAATAGAATACCAAAGATTTCTGGACTTCATGCCCTCCCACCGCGTTCAAACCTCCTGCAGTCTTCCCAGTACTGATATTTTTCCTGTCTTTCTCGCGCCCACCCGTCTGCCAGGAACTGATGAGCTTTCACTGCAGATTTCAGCACGGCCATCGCAAAGTACTTTTGAGCGCCCACGGTTGAAAACTCGATGCGGCAGGTCCTCCACTCCACTCCTGCGCCAGCTCCTGCTCTTCGGCCCAACATTTGCGGGAACGAGCTCATCCCTCTGAGCCATGGTGATGCATTACGAGAGGATCTCTGAGGGAAAGCACGTGGGTTTTGGAAAAGGGAAACACTCGTAAAGCACAGCTCAGCGGGGAAATTTAGAATTGATGTGAATCTGTCAGATATTGCAAGCTGATATATAGTATATTCATTTTTGCTAACACATTTTGCGGGTATTAGTGCACAACGTTTCAACCAGAATGGTAAGTGGTTTTCATTGAAAAGGATATTTCCTCGTTTAATATAGACCAGGCGCGAAAGATAATGACGTATTAAATTTCGATATGAGACAAAAAATTAATACGTTCTAACGTAGTTGCAAAAGTGTTGTTTCGCATATCCTAAGCGTTTAATTTAAAGCAAAAATTAAGCAGAATAACGAATGGGTGGAAAGAAAGGAAAGAAAGAAAAAAGAAAGAGAAAACATGAGAGGAAATTAAGTTAATATTGTGAGAGTTCTTGAGACAGGTTGTCTTCTTTTCTAGTGAGTGATATTGTGACGAGACACTATACGCAAACACCTGTTTTTTCAATATTCTTCACCACAAGACTAAAATTTCAAGATTGCAAAACTACCCTTCTACTTTCTCCTTTTCCTTTCGGCTTTCCAACCGTCACCCTTTGAATATCATCATTGAAAGGTCGCACAGTCCACTTACTTCCATAAAGCATCCCCGAAATTGTACAAGCAAACGCCGAGTCAACAATACAAAGTCAGCCGAGGCTATGAACTTCTGGCAGCCGTGAGAGTACGTGCCGTGGCGTACGATGATAGTGAGCTACCTTCAGAGACGAACCACGAGAGATGGCTTCTTATGGCAACAACGGCAGCAGCACCAGCTGCAACGCAGCACGAAGGCAGTTCACTTTAGGCCGACTTCCCTCACCTCTCACTCCCTGCCTCCTTCTCTCTCTCTCTCTCTCTCTCTCTCACTCCCTGCCTCCTCCTCTCTCTCTCTCACTCCCTGTCTCCTCCTCTCTCTCTCTCTTACTCCCTGCCTCCTTCTCTCTCTCTCTTACTCCCTGCCTCCTTCTCTCTCTCTCTTACTCCCTGCCTCCTTCTCTCTCTCTCACTCCCTGCCTCCTTTTCTCTCTCTCACTCCCATCCTCCTCTCTCTCTCTCACTCCCATCCTCCTTCTCTCTCTCACTCCCATCCTCCTTCTCTCTCTCACTCCCTTCCTCCTTCTCTCTCTCACTCCCTTCCTCCTTCTCTCTCTCTCACTCCCTTCCTCCTTCTCTCTCTCACTCCCTTCCTCTTTCTCTCTCTCACTCCCTTCCTCCTTCTCTCTCTCCCTTCCTCCTTCTCTCTCTCTCCCTTCCTCCTTCTCTCTCTCTCCCTTCCTCCTTCTCTCTCTCTCTTCCTCCTTCTCTCTCTCTCTTCCTCCTTCTCTCTCTCCCTTCCTCCTTCTCTCTCTCTCTCTCTCTGTACTAGTACGAATAAATAGCTCTTACATATACTTATGTTTATCATTTAACCGTCCAAGCTCCCACACACCAAGATTAAGTAAATATCCAGTCTGCCAGTACTCCTAAGAGACGCCCTTCTCTAGGAAAACGGTGGATTCAGTTAGCTTCCGAAAGAGGCTCTTCCCAAAATGATACGATAAGCTCCCTAGAGCAACAGAGACAACACACCACATCACTCAATCTCTAGAATAAATTACGATAAACGAAGAATTCAGAGATAAATATTCGTAACTGACATTTTAGGTTTTGCTGGAAAATAATTGTAGAATCGCTGTTTCCACGTAACGAGAGCGTAAAAATCAAACGAATAAATTTTCAATGCGCCATTTGTGACTGTTCTTCAAATCACATGGAAAATTAACAGAGCTACCCTCTCGTCTTCATAAAGATCAATATTATTTATTACTTCCAAAATGCCACACCATTATTAATACTCAGACTCCTGAATTGACCAGGGTTCAATGTGAGACACGGAAACTAGCCATAAATTGTCAGTTGGAGTGCTAGCTGATGTGCTAGCGGACGCTCTTGTAGACCACAAATCGTTTCGAGTTTCTCCAAATGGTTTCGTGTTTTTCGATATATCTTCACAACATTACGCTTCATATATTTTGTTTGAACCGATAGGAAAGCAAATGATATGGGCAAATTGAATAAAAAGGTAATAAAGTATGTATTTGTTAATTTTTTCAATTCATTTACCACGGTATAATTACTCGTAGATTACTAGCCTGCCAGTTATATTGGCATCTAAACGAATTATGCAAATTCTTATTCATGAGAAGATATTATATCATTTTATATTTAATTAAAATATTGACTGATAATATTGAATAGGTTACATCATGAAAATATATTATCTATATAATTAAAACACTCAATGTTTTGTTTACTCATAGAAAATGGTTTAAGCTTTTTATTGATCCAAATTTCATAAATTCTACTTCCCCGCCATACTTTGATCATATAAGAAAGAAAGAGTAAAGCGAATGTATTGTAGTGCTGCAACAAAAATCTCCATTTTTTGACAGAAATGTGGTTGCACTGGTTTCGAAAAAGTGAATAAATCATGTTTTTCTATATAGTAAAATATTTCTTTTATCTCATCATGTTGTCGGAATTAACGTTTTCTGGGCTCTTGGTTCGAAAAGGTCATAAGTTTGTGAAACCAGGCACATAAACACTTCAGACAATTTTCTCCCAAATTAATATTTCCAGATTGATCCGGTCAAACTCAGTTTTATGGGGTTGAAAAGGAATAATTTGATTTTAATGGGTTCTCTATATGAAGACTCAATATTGTCATATTTCTCAACAAAACGGCCTCCAAATTTTTGAACTAAACTTTTTCCTCGGATTGAGTAAAGAACGCTTAAAATTGGGGCAGTTATAATTTTCGTTGAACATTCTGAAATTTCGAATACTGCAAAACTTACAAATACCGTGATGTCACTTTATCTTATTATCAATATTATTTATAGTAGAAATAGTAATAACATCTTAAAGCTACCCAAATAAAATCCCATCTACAGTAATTTACTCATCTCTTCGATTTGTTGTGGTGTTGCAACCGACCCGTCGAAAGCAAATATTGTTTCGTCTGATACGCGCGCGCGCGCGTGCGTGTGTGTGTGTGTGTGTGTGTGTGTGTGTGTATGTATGTATGTATGTATGTGTGTATGTGTGTATGTGTGTATGTATGTATGTATGTATGTATGTATGAATGTGTATATGTGTGAGTGTGTTTGTGTATGTGTGTGTGTGTGTGTGTGTGAGAAAGGGGGTAGCGAAGCGAAGATTGCGATTTTTTTAGATATGAAGATCAAAGAGTATACAAATGCAAAAATGAGTGATATAGAGATGCGCGGGTATATAAACCGTCAAATTTTGACGGTTTTCCAGTTGTATCAATTAAATTGCAATTGTGTTAGGTTACGGGAGGAGGTAGAGGTTTTTGCCAGGCCAGTAGGAGCGCTGGGAGAAACATTGTTTCCACGTTTTACATTTAGGGTGAACTTCATCACTGAGAGCCATGGATCAAAGAGGAAGTATAGGAGAAGTCAAATTCCCCACAAATCCGTTCAACTTCTCTACTTAAATCTTCATGCAGCCATTCTGAGTTGATTAGTGCGTAGTTTACAGACTTTCTCTTTTTAGTTAGCGGATTTGATCCTTGTTAAAGACTTTGTTCAAAAAGGCATTAAATGCTCATCGAACTTTCAAAATAAAATCGATGTGGCAGAATCGAGGCAAAATTAAATCCTCCGAAACATTTTTTCGTAACAAAATTCCATACGCGGTCTCTAGATAGGCATTCTCAAATTCAAAATAAAACCTTATTAGTTAATATTGACGAGTGTCTTCCCTACACTGTGTTTAAGTGTTGCATAAAAATACTAAAACAAACAATGAATTATTGTTTGTTGGTTGTAACTATATATTAAAATTTATATTACTTTTTGAATCTCATTTATTTAAATCCCTTTTCAAAACGAATAAATCAATATCTGCATTTTTGTAACGTGTTATGTTCAATCCTTCAGAGTAATTGTAACATTTTCTTCCCAGTACTTGAAAAAGACAAATACCTTTGTCAAAACGTTGTACAAAGTAGGGTAAAACTGATGCTTGTAATGATGATTTTTTTCTAAAACAACTCTTTTATTTTATGGGATTTAAATACTAATATAAAATAATGAATGCCACTTAATCATGTCTAGAATAGCATAATATCTTAAACGCTAAAGGTTAAAATTATGTTTGGGAAAGCGAAATGTTTCTACAACTTGTCTGAGCATAGAATCTATTCACCTGGCTGGGAAAGTTTAGATTCGGTATCTACTACATTCACAAAGCCCAAGAATATGACAAGTTATCTACAGAGCGGTGTGTTTGCAGAGTTTTTCACTGGTTGTAAATAACCTTTATCGTGCATCTCGACGAAAAAGCAGAACAGGTGTAATAAATTTCGTGTTTACTGAAGTGGAAATAAATCCTGAAATATCTGAGCGGTTAAATGGACGTAGTTGTGCGAGCGTTGCAGAAAATACGAACACGCATTTTTAGGAATATCAGCTCTACTCTTAATACTAAATAATTTTCGTAAGCCATACCTGATATCAGCTAATTAGTCAATTAGTTGATAGTTATCTTAACGAAGTATATTTAACTTCTTAGGGAAGCTTTACATGAGATACTCGTAGTTAAAGCAAAAACATTTTTTTTAAACCAAAGACATTTTTTAGGTAGAATCTGCCAATAAATCCCTCCATTACTCTGTACTGACTCTCTCTTGTATGTTGATGCAGCTGCTGCTGTATTGTTTATTCATCCAAACGAACATTTCTAACATTTTTACGTTTTCACAAAGTTAAAAATTTGATCATCTAACAATTTTCTTCAAGAGTTCTTTCTTTGTGTGAGCAACCCATCCTAACCAGGCAGAATAAACATTCTTTGCAAGGTTGCTTACTAACACCCCGGAAAGTTTCTATTACCTCCATTAAGCATTTCCTTCTCCAGAAATGTTTGTTGACATATTGAATGACAGACCTACAAAATTCTAGGAACGTAATAAAAAATCATAATGTATATCAAAGAGAAAAACGCCTCAACTCTCGAATCTTGTCATTGAATGGCAATTTTTTTCTATGCGAATGTATTCATGGAAAAATAATCTCCATTCGAAAGTATGCATTTAATGACTATTTCCCAGTGCCAGTTAGTACTAATTTTTCTACTAAGAGTGTTACAATAATATTAAAAATCATTTTCGAAATTAATGCAAAACATTCGTACTGTCAACAAACTTTACAGAACTAAACGAGGTGTAGCGTTAAATACACAGTAATGAAAAGCGTAATAATTTTCAAATAGTACAGCTTATAGTATAAGTATAAAAGTGTGTCAATCATCGACAGTTTTCATAAAGTTTAGAGTGATAGAACTAGAGAGTGAATAAAATGTTATGAAAATCCAAAATAATCACAATTTCTTTGTTAATCTAATAGCACATTATCTTTTTAAGGAGAATGCCAATCACTGTCTTTTCAATGATTCGCTTTAGCTACATTTATTACATTTATTTTCTTCCAAAGAAAGAGACGTATAAATGTGAAATCGTAGATTCAAGACATTCAGATGAATAGGAAGAGGTGCCAAGTAATGTGAAGCAAATCCTTTTAAAGGATCAACGAGAGGTACTGGAATATGGGTGATCAGAAAACCTGACTCTTTCGGACTCAGAGTAAATGGTCTTATATTTATGTATCCCGGTACGTTTGTACATATTATATATGAAAATACTCTCAAAATTGAGAAAGTTTCAAAATTCAAAAAAAGCGCCCTCACTATTGTAAATTTTGGGCCCAACTTTTCAAAAATTAAACACACATTTTTTATGTTCTAGATTACATATATTTTTATTTATAAAATATACAATAACTATAATTTATAATAATTAATGATTAATGTAAGTAATTTATAAAAATATACTACAATAATTGCTAATAATATTTATTATTACGACAGATTTCTTCTATTACTACTAATATTAATTTTCGCTTTTGTGTGCGGAATTTCTCAAAGAATGTAGAGGGACAAGAACACGTTACATTTCTTGCAACGTACTGTTGACAGGCTTGTGCAACCCTTCAGCCGACAGCAAAATAGTGCCTTTAGGTTGTCCACTACGGATTGTATCCAACATAGCGTTTGTTAATTGAGAATAGGCTGCAGGTCTCTTCTTTTCATTCTGTGAGGGTGGCTCGTCTTCTAGTTCTTCAACTTTAATGGAAGTCTGCTCCTTTTCGGGTCGTCCCTATTATTATTTCTAGAATTATTTTTATATTATTTGTATAATTACTATTACTACAAATGTATTATTATTATCATTATTATTATTATCATCATCATTGATTAACTATTTCTAGAATTATTGTTATAATATTTCTAGAATTATTGTTATAATATTTCTAGAATTATTATTACATTAATTCTAAAATTATTATTACATGTATTATTATTATTATTATTATTATCATCGATTAACTACTTTTAAATTTCACAATTGTGTTTGCTTACTAATTTCAGGAGATAAAAAAGCCCATGTCTTGGCGCAGCAGTAAAATTTCCTGTTTCACTCTCAGTGTCATTGTCTGTTACGAATTCACTTGTCTGTCCTCCAATATATTGAATTCTTCGTCCCAATCACTACCACTAAAACCCAAATCAGAAAATTCTCCTTTTAAGGCATAAAGCCATCTTCTTTACGGGCAATATTGCGACTTGGTCGCAAGTAATTGTGCGTATTCTAAAGTAAACAAGTCAATTCTAACTTACAAATAGAGGATTGGGGTCCCAGCATTCGCAAATGTGGTAGTGTGAGTTTTGAAGCAAAATTCATGAACTAAATAACAACTAAATCACAGCAAAATTATATCTACTTCAATTAGCAA
Organism: Gryllus bimaculatus; assembly: GCA_017312745.1. Classification (NCBI taxonomy): domain Eukaryota; kingdom Metazoa; phylum Arthropoda; class Insecta; order Orthoptera; family Gryllidae; genus Gryllus; species Gryllus bimaculatus. Next base: position 1,580,270 of record BOPP01000132.1, read on the forward strand.
TAAAAAAAGCATTTGTGAACATAAATCAATTTTAAAACGGGAAATGTGACAAGTGAGGCTTGTTGACTTATTCTATTTTTAATGACATAAAATAATTATTTCAAAACGAACTTCTTTAGTTTTTATTATTCTTTGCACAAATACTTTTCAATCAACCACACGTTTTTTTAGAACTCGCACCTCCAAAAGCATTCCCGAACATCAAAAAAAAAATATTTGTGATGTTGAAGACTCGTACTATAAGTATCTAGCGTTATGCTGACATTGAGAGTGAAATCGTTAACAAGAATACAGGTAATATTTCAGAAGAGATATACAAAATATTTGGGTATTTAGATTTCAAAATGAAATTCAGAGTATAAGGGATCTGCAGTATATTTGGTTTTAAATGTCTTTGTCATAAAATTCGAAAATCTCGGCAGATGGACATGCTTTAAAACAATTGGATGTGTAGCTACAGTGCCGTATACAAGGGTGGGAATTAAGTTTTTAATAACCGCTTTAAAAACACATTTTGTTATCTCTTACCTTGGCATCTCTTTCCATCTTTTTTCACACGCGGCGCATGGTGTTTTCTGTTTTGCCAAAAAGTGTATGTTTTTGGCAAGTTTATCTTCGATCCGTGTGTGAATACGTTTTTGTTTGTGTATACTCGGCAAGGAACCTCGTGTGATTTTTAACGGTTTTAAGGTGTTAAAACTCCCCAAACGACAACGAATGAACATGTTTGAATTTCCGAGTTGAACAGTCTATCTCGAACCATTTATTCCTTTAATGTTTGTGAAATTTACAATTAAAATATTTGCGATAATGAATAATTATTTTCAATTTTAAAATAATCAGTTTTATTTTTTTTTCTTGCCCCATCATTCTTGAATACTTTTATTATCAATGCTATCCGCTTCTGAGGAGAATTTTTCTGCAAACAAGAATCCTTAAAGCATAAACTCAGCCCACAAAGTTCTTTAGTACAAAAATATGACAAACACTGTTCACTTAAAATTTGTATTGACAATGAAAGAGGAACAAGAAGGCAATTAAGTGTAAAACAATGCTCGGAGAAAATAATTTAAGTCATAAATAAAATAAATGGAAGTATTTGTTTTGTATTAACCGCGGGTGTATTATTTGATGCAAGGGAAACAGCAATGTGTTCCTTACAATATTAAAAATACGTAACTTCATTACTGTTTGGGCCTAGGAAGCACAGAATAAAGTATTTTATTGAAATGTTTCAATGTTATAGTAGCCGGTATGTTATAGAACGTAGTGCGCTTTTCTAAGATTCGAAGCTGCTTAGTAGGTGCTTCGAAGCTGCTCGAAAAGTCTACAATAGAGATTAGTGTCCTAGAGCTTAAAATTTGAAATATAATTATTACATAACCATTACTCATAAAACGGGGAATTTTAGGTTGTGTATTACTTTCGATTTTTTAAGTAATTCCACCGTGAAAAATTGCCCGATAGATCTGTGTTATTAGGTTGATGAGTTTAATGATTAAAGTGTTTTACGTTGATAACTTATCTCTACTGTTTGGAAACCATTTCAAATTCGATGAAATCAGCTTTGTAAAAACAAAGCTGTTTAAATTATATAGTTAATATATTTTTACGTCGCATAATTACTGTTTTTTGCTAATTAAATTCTTTTCTCAGTACATCAGAGAGAAAACTTCAGAATCAGCGGAATTATATTAGAAAAGCTATTTCTTTGTTTTTGCAAAGTGGAGTACCAAAATTAAATTAGCTCTCTGTGGAGAATGCAACGTTTTAGTCCAAGGAAATTTGATTGACATTCAACAGAGCGTGTTGCTCTTAACAGCTTGTTGGTGTATTTTTCTCTTTCAAAAATGTTTCTCTGAGTATTTTATAGAGTGCGTTTAACACTGAAGATGGTGGAATCCCACGCGTAGAAATTTGGTTTTTGAAAATTATTCCATTAGGAAAGTCTTACTTTGCCCTTCAAGAAAATGTGACTGCATCAAATTCTTTAGGTTCTCTTACAATGAAAGTACAATGTTTTTCTAAAAATGCTTACAGACAATACAAAAATCCATTTTTATCTCGTATCTTCTTTCTTCAAATACTTTTTGATTATTTATAGGAACAGAACTTTTGATCTTAAAAAAAACTGCACCAATTTTGTGCCAACTTAATAATAATAGTCACAGTCGTCTCGAGCATTCACTTCGAAAAATGCGAAACTTGGGTAAATGTAAATTCTGTAAATTGAATCACATAAATTGGTGAGGTTTTTATCAGCGTTATATAACAAGCTTCTGTTTGCGTACTAGTTTTATCTAGTATATCTGTTCTGGTAATGAGCAGGAATATGAAAACTCAACCGCGAAACGTCGGGAACAGATTTCTGATATTGAGAGAAGAAAACAAATTAATTACAGCATGTTTTGAAAATGCACAGTTGCCGAGTTGTTTATATTGAATTTGTTTCGTGCATCCGCATATCAAATGTGCTGGATTCAAAAGTTGCAAACCAACCTTCAAGGTGGATGTAGCTTTCGTTTTACGACAGAAGGTAAAACCTCCCCCCCCCCCACACACTTATCTTTGCTTTTCGGAGTAGTCACTCTGTTGACCATAATTTGCGGCATGGCTGTCTTCAACATTCAGAGCTCGCTTCTTCACTGTATCTTCAGAGACATATCCTACTCTAATATTAAGATTTACTAGTTGTATCCTTGCAAACATTCAGCACGTTGCAAATTATGATTATTCTAAAAGTGTTTCCGAGTTAAGCACGATGGGACGTGTGTTGCAGCATCCAGCGTGTTGCAGGTTGCAACTACGACTTTTGTTTCTATACATTATCATCTGCAAACGTTTACTTTTTGATCTTAAATCTGTTTTATTGAGGATTGGCTATAATTTCCTCTTCAGTAGTAGCACATTTAAGAGGTTTTGTGTAGACGTTATCTTAGAAACAGAACAAAGTGAATGTCATTTCATGTACATTGTGATCAATTGCATTGTATTTCCGTTGATAATTAATTAACGTTATGACTTTCATTTCTCTACTGTTTACCTCCTTCTCTTTCTGATTTTTTTTTAAATTCGCCTTTTTTGAAGTGACATTATTCTGCTTTCCGAAGTATCTCCTCCTCATGATCGCAGTCGCATATCAAAGGGCGGACAAGGACGGACTTCAGAGAGTTTTTGCTTTCTCGTATATTGCTCTCCAAACAGAGAAATTATTGTAGTGCTGCGTTAATTTTTTGACAGCGAAACTCAAAGATGTAACAAAAACGTTTATTCTCGTACATATTTTATATTAGTTCCTATTAACAAGTAATGCATTCAGAATTTACGTATTGTGAGCCCTTGATTCCAAAAAATTGATTTACGGGAAAACATGTGTCTGTGAATCTGTTAACATACTCAGCACCTAAATTGTAAGCACGATTGTCACCAAAATTGATATTTCCCGATCGATCTGTCTGTTGTCGCAGCCTCTTGTATTTGAAACGGATATTTTGATTCCGAATGGTCCTTTACAGGAAGCCTCAACATTGTGAACAGTTTCTCAAAAATGGTTCCATTTTTTGTTTAAACATTTTTCTCGGTTCCAACAAAAGAGGCTTATAAAATGGTGCGTATCTCGTTATCGGTGAAATCTCTAAAATTTTGAAAATTGAAAAAGACTTTTTAATTCTTCAAATTTTTCAAAAAATCTGAGTAGTTTTGCATGGAATATAGGCAATTTATATTGACGATTTTCTCTAAAATAGCTCTGAATTTGTTCTTTAAACTTTTTGAAAGGTAAGTGTTAAATTCAGTGATTTTAATGTATGTGACAGTGACACACCATTTTAATGTATTCTTTTGATTTTGCAAAGGTTACACAAATTTATTTTTGAAATATTTCCTACCTCATTAATATTTATATTAAGTATTTTTTATGCATGTGTGCATTTGCGAGTAGAGATAGTTGAAAATATTTCTGATTAAGTTTCAAGAAAATTAAACATTTTTCTGTGAAAATGAGCACAAAATTGGGCATTTTCAAAACCCTCAAACGACATTTTTTCAAACACCTTATTTTAATTTTTCAATTATAATTTATATTTAGCAATAGGAGTTACTTTTATAAATATTCTTTAAGTGCTATTTCAATTCTACTATTTGGATACCGAAAAATTGAGAAAATGTAAAAAAAAATATAAAATAAAAATATTCTTGGCGTCCTTGGGTAGCAGTTAAGGAGAGGATGAGGCAAAAGCGAATAGGTAGAGCATACTAATGAGATTTTTAAAATTCTAGAAAAACGTTTAAATCGTAGAATTAGAATCCTTCTCAGTACAAATAAACTCACCGTCCCAAAATAAATACAGACATCTCCGTCAATCGTGTTAACATCTCCATTCATTACATCAAAAAGAAATTTTCATTGATTTGTTTTATCAAAAGCATACGATTTTATTGACCATCACATACCCTTCTCAAATCCACATATGTTCCGCAGATCACAGTTTCAGACCGACAAGAAGATTTCATGTAACTGACGAATATTAGTGTATACGTCGTTGCGTTCTTTGGTAAAATGCTAATTTCTTCCGGACTAGTCAACACAAGATGGTATTTGCTCTATTACGTGACAAATAAAGATGACTCGTAGGAAGTCGGCACTTCCTTTCGTGCGGAACTGTTGTATTGATGGTATTATATGAATATTAAATGAAGCACATTTTGTAACATTTATATTTGAACATTTAAATCGTAATAATGTTCTATACCATATTTATACATTCAGGTATTTTCATAAATATTTACATACATAATGATAAAACCTCATCAAAGTACATGGACTACCTTCAATTACTCATATTGTGGTTTCAATTTGTTTTCATATTACCTAATACACCTTTTCTTCACATCTATTTCTCCTATTATAGAGTAAATCATGGAATTTACAAATTGAGAATCAAGGTTGATGCAAGCTGAAGTTGTAATTACTAACCATAAATAGTGTTACGCGAATACATTAAATTAAATAAATTAATTAAGCCCTCATTCAATAACTAGAAAACTGGCATGTTAATTTATTTACATAAATATCGTTCTCTATATTCAAACCACTTTATGTGAAACTGGTTAATGGTAGAGATGCTGAGTCTTCAAATAAAAGTTTTATTTTATCTTTATGTTGACGTTACTGAAATTCAACTAATTTCTGGATATATATGCAATGTTTTAAGAAAAATCCGGTAGTTGTATCTAATAAAACAAAATGCCCAAGTTTTAAAACATAAAAAGATACCCTGCAAGCCATTTGAGATTTATTCCAGCATCAAGAGATATAAATATTAATGATTCATTATTGTAATTTTTGTCATTACGAATATATGATAATAATTCAAAAGGACACAGATTTTAAGGGATATTTAAGAATATTTTGACAGTACTACACTACGAAGGGACTTTTTTAACTTGCTACATACAAAATACCAATACCTACCAATTATGTCCGAACGAGTATATTTTCGATATTCATAATGCAGCATTATGAAGAAAAGGTGGCCGCCACATGTACCTTCAGACACTAACTAATCAAAACATAATAAAGAGATATGTATGCAGGGTGGTAAAAAAAATTATTTGAATGAACGCGTTTCAACATCATTAACCATTGTTTAATAGCGACTTTAAATAAATATAATGTTAATAAAACACTAGGTACGTAAATACTATTTTTTCCAAAATCATTTTTTCTTCCACTTAACCAAAAACGTTTACTCATTATTCCAAAAATCTTAACCGTTAGTGTTACATACAAAGTATTTAAATATCATAGGGCCGCAAGGAGAAATATCTACATCATTGAAAAGTAGGGTAACTTGTTTAAATTATTATCTTTGTCCAGATGTCGTAAGGAGAATTAAAACATATTTAGCCATAACATTTCTGATACAAGTTGAACTTTATGTCAGAGAATTTGAACACCGATTTGTTTTTAAGCTTCTTGAAGTATGCAAAACCGAAAACTAATATTTTTCATATTATTTCCTTTTGATAGAATGTTCGTAAAACCGCTGTTCGTTTGCATGATGCAACTTTTTCTACATTGAAAGTAAGACAATAACGATATGTTATTAGAGAGGGTGCCGCAAATAAGCATGTGTGTAAGGATCATCCGGTAAGTTCCGAAGGCATCCGTCGACGGCACTAGCGATCGAGCAACATCGCAAATGCTACGCTCATACCGTTTCTGGTCGACTGTAAGATTCGTGTCGTAATCAGGCTTTGTACTCTCACAAGCAAAAACTGGCATAAAGACATCGGTACTTGGGAGACGTTTATCGACAACGTATCCACGGTGCCCAAAAAAATAAAGCATTTCATAAATGAGATTTTGCCAGAGAATGGTTTTACTATTATTGTTTGAACATATCTCCTGTAATTGCACATTACCCGGTGTCTGAAAAACATCAACTTTGCACATACTTGTGCACGCATAGAACACTAATAAATGTAAAAACAAATACTCTTAACAATGTGAAATACAATATAACCCAAATGAAGAATATTCAAGTAGGAAATCAAAATATTTACGCACGCTACTTTCCCGTCACATCTCTCCGCATAACACGCTAAGGAACGATGTTTGCTATCTGCAAATTTTAACACACGATCGACGCAAAACCTTGTAAAAGTAATATTGTTGGATCGTGAAGTATTCAAGGTACACATCAAGGAAATCTAAGAAGAAAAAATTTACTTTTGTAAATTATGCTCTAAATGCATTAATAAGGGAACCTGAAACCCATTCATGCGTTAAACTGTTCCTTCGGAGCGTTCTAAGCTCTTGAAGAATGGTTTGAAGCCCTTGAAGAAAACGGCGATATGTTTTTTGCTCTGCAAATTGCAAAATTCGTATTTCATTTTTCCCATTTGTAAATTAAACGTCTTTTCTTTGAAACACCACATGTCACAAAATATTTACTTCAATACGGAAGTAACTTTCGTAGTGTGGCATTGAATTCAATTGAATAAAAGATGATCCCACGGGTTGATGATGATAGGTGAATAATTGTAGGTAAGATGGTGTTCAATTGCGATAGTGGTAAGAGAAGGCAAATCACAAAACCTTGACGTAAATACTCTCGCCTTTCTACTCCATGTACATGGACGCGGCTCCGCAGAGGCTACAAAATTGTATCTGGTGCAATATATTTCTATCGCAACAGATTTTTCAGCATTATTTTAAAAACAATTGTCTGTCTCTTCCGATCGCACCTCTAAGAAACTCGTGTTAAAAGTTAAATATTTACTATTCCTTGCCAAACGCGTAACCTGCTGATCACGCCGTTAAACAATTTTATATACGACAACTGTAAATGAAGAACATTTCATTGTCGAGAGGAGATAATTCCCTCGCATATTCACTAACGAGCAGCGCGCGACGCTAATTGGAACCCTCGACCATGCGTGAAGTAACATACGCGTTCAGTATAGCAAAGTGAACTCCGATGAGCGATTAAAGTGGATAACGGTCTACGTATTCCTGTTCTACCTACCTTTCTCCCTCCGTCTTTGTAGATTTGCGCCAAGGTACCGGGGTAACCGTTTCGATCATATTCTTCATTTCATTCTCCGGAGGGACATTCGCTGTCCACGGCAGACATAGTGTTATAAAGCCGGAACAGGGAAGAAGAAAACGAAGAAGAAAAAGGTGTTCTTACAGGCAACACTCACAATGCTAGATTCTCGGATTGACATATTTTCCCACCTGATTCAGCACCTCGCAAAATGCATTTAACTTGTTAACAGTGCTTCTATGAAGCACTGAAAGTACAGTTTCTCCACAATTACTATTAAGATCTTTCGTGACCTCATAGAGTGCGCGGCAATCGCCGTTGCCGGCCCTGCGGCCGTTAGTCGCCGCTCTGACGCTGTCAGTTTCTCTGTCAGCTAGGTGTCAGTTGCCTCGGAGAGCATGCAGGGTGACACGAACGGTGGTTTCGGATCTAGTTTGAAAGACGGGAAGGTCGAATAAATGTTTCATTAATTGAAATGTTTTGTTGTAAAGACAAACACTCCCTGAAAAGTTTATCTTTTAATAGAATAGGATTTCAGGTTTACAGACTGTTTATTATGATCAGAATAAAATAGCTGTATAAAAAAAATAATCAATCTTTTGAATGAATTTAATATTAATGTATCTCACTTTTTTCAATGGAAACAATTTTTAACAATAATGGTATCTACCAAAAACTTAATATCTATCATATAGTGTGGAAACCCCAAGTGAACCGTATCTAAGTTACTTTTTCACTTTGCTTCAAATCGACGTTGATTTACAAGATCCTTTACTTCTAGGCTGTCCGGGTGACGCCGCGTCGTTGGCCGATAGGCCGACGTTTTGCCTGTCATGTCGCAGGCTTCTTCAGGGTAGGGTCGTCACTACCCTGAAGAAGCCTGCGACATGACAGGCGAAACGTCGGCCTATCTGCCAACGACGCGGCGTCACCCGGACAGCCTAGGAGTAATGGACTCGAGCCGCGGAAGCCTACGTGTACACTTACAAGATCCTTGTAATACACTTCGGTGGGATCATGAAGATCGTGTGTCGATGTGCTCTTCTCACAAGAAAGGAATCAACTGCTATGATCTTCGCCCTTTGACTTTGACGAACGAACGCGCTATGAAATCGAATACTTGTTAGTCTTATACTGATCTTAGCTCCGCCGTTCGCCCGCTGAAGACGCGGAGGTCGTGTAAGGTCATTATGATACACGTCACTGAAATTCTATTTCAAATTTTCCGTAGCACTTCAAAGCTTAGGTATACGGGTTTTGCTGGTGTTGTACGAGCTAGTGGAATTTTATGTGAATTCCAGTATCCCGAATGGAGAGTGTTGGGTGTTAGCATGTAGCATTTTACATAAAATGTATCGGTTTGGTAAGAATTTGCAAAAACATGTTCATTAAATACTTAAAGAATATTCGCGAATTTAAGAATATAATTTTCTTAAAATAAATATCCTAAGACGCAAAGGAAGTTATTTATGTATAATAAAATAAATATAGAACTATTTATTATGAAACGAGGTAATTTACCCGTAAGAACAAACATTTCATTTTTCATTCGTCATACGTCGAATCGGAACTTGAACTGTGCTCGGTGAAGTGAAGAAACAATTAGTTAAATTGCTTCATCACACACATATTGCTTGCACAGCCTGCCTCCTGCAATTATTTTTGCGTGTGCCCTAGTGCTTGCCTCGTTACACGTTTAATTGTTTACTTGCTCGTCCTCTTCCGCACCTCTTCGTGTGACACCTCTGCCAACAGCGCCCGCGGTGGACGATAAAGCCCACTCAGACTCATCTGTCATCGCGAGTGACCGCGGCCCTCGCCCCCCCCCCCGGCAACACAGCGGTGAAGGGCGAGGAGCAGGGGGCGGGGCGGCGAGCGAGAAGGCAAACGGCAATAAGGCTTGCATTTCCATATTTTTAAATTTTATTGCTGTCGGATTAAATAAATCAGCGTTGCACAGAATTATACATACGCAGAATATGTCTCATTTACAATTAACAACTTGAAATATTTTAAAATATATAGAGATTGAGGAAATCTATTGGGAAACCTCTAAAAACAATTTATGTCAGCACATTTGATAACAAAAATGTGAAATAAAATTCGTTTTTTGATTTTGGTTCGGTGAGGAGGATTTTTTTCAGAGTTTAAAAGAGGGAAGATGAGGGATCTGAGAGGGAGTGAGATGTGGAGAGTAGTACTATGATTATTTGGTGTACTAGGAGGTCGCATTTGTGATGAAAGGAAGTTATTTTCTTAAATTTGAAGTTTTTTGATATTTGGCTTGAAAGCACAGGCGAGCCTAGATTGGGCTTGCGAATTGTACGAGTTGTGTATTGTTCATAGCAAGGGCTTTACAGACGTTTTGTAAATTGTTTTGGAGTTTTGTATGGGAGATCGGTGGGTCGATTCATAAATGGTTTTAATTGCTATAATTTATTTGTCTTGGGTTATTTCGATATTTATTTGTTATCCAATGTTTGCTTTGGGTCCAGGTGAAGTCCACTGATGTGTGTGGTGTGCGAGAGTGTTCAGTTTCTGAGTTGATTGTTGATTAAGAGGCGTTGCAGGAGAGTATGGTCTTTATGAGAGACATATTACCGGTATTTTTAAGGGGTTCAGTTGAATTTTAAAACTTATCGTCTAGCCTAGCTAAGAGAATAAGGAGACACGAAAAAATATGCCAATAGATACGGAAGGGTAATACTGCTGCTACTGATAACGATAATGATGCTTAATTCTCGTGATGAGAAAACGTAACTCATTTAATATAAAAATATATTATTTCCATTACTTAAAACAAACAAAATTAGGCCTCAAAACTATTAATGTAGCAGTCGAGACCTGCCGCCTCTGAGTGCAACTATAACACTGAAAAACACACGGAATAACGCCATACACAGCCGTCCAAATTCGTCATTAACAAGACTATTCGCTCCTATTTAATAAGTACCATGCATAATTGCGAGTATATATCATAAACGAAGCTTCCGTATTATTATGTTTAATTATTATTATTATATTATTATTATTATAATAACAGGACAAGTATTACAATATATGAAAAATCTTATGACAAAAATATATATAACTAAGATAATGCAATTCAGAATTTAAAATAAACAAAAGTGGTCTGAGGAAATGCCAACCGCGAGTCTCAGTGTAAGATTTTCAGACAGACCGACAAAAGCTACATTAATTATTTCGATACAATAAATAATACAATTCAAAACCACAAACCAATACAATAATTGATCCTATAGCCTATCTTTCCTGGACCGACGATTACAGTGATGTTTTGCCTCTGCCTTCCACAGAATGAATGATTGTATGGGGAATGATGAGACAAATAATTATTATGGGATTATGTGAACTACAGAGAGTTCAGATTTGACATGCGTTGATGTGGTAAGCCATTCATGCCATACAGCCATCGTTAAGTTACGCACGTTCTGCCTCATATACTCGAAAAAATTTGCAACCCCAACCTCTGCATTACCGATGACAATTAGGACTATCCCAGAGATGAAACAAAAAATGCATTGATCACATTTTAAGAATGAACATTAATTTTATTTAGAATTAATATTTATAATATTTTCCATTTTTATAATTCCTTATTTTAAGTAACAATATGACCCTTACAGGGTGTCAAGGGGGTAAAAAATTGCCTTTTTTATTGCCTTTTATAAATTCTTGTTTGTGATCTTACAATTTGTATGTATTCAAAATATGATTATACCATTGAAAATGTTATAATAAAATTCCAATAAAAGCGCACGAAAAATGGCGTTGGTGTAGTCGTAACGCCCTTGATTAACACGTTCCTCTAATCTCTTGCGAATGAACTGCTTCATTAGCCCTGCCCATACTATGATCTACGAGTGAGTAGTGATTTACGCGGGAGATATTCATCAGGATATTAGACATTCTGTTGATTAGCGGACCCTAGGTACCATAAAGCGCACGTGACTAGGATACTTGATTCATATTGGCGCGTACGATAATACCCTGTAATAACTTTTTCTCCCCAATTTCATCTTAGCAGATGTAAGCTATAAAAATCAGATGTCACGAAAAATTGCGAAGCGTGGATATTAAATTCGAACCCGCAGCGGAAATTCTATATTAAACGCGGTGATAATCTGTAGTTCATTATCTTTTATGACAGTTTAAGAAGAATTGACGATAGTTTAACCTGTTAAACGGCAAATAATAAATTTTATTAATTTTCCCATAAGTTAACAAATATAGAAAATGCACCCGAATAAGCGAATACAGAAAGACTTTGAATATATTTATTATTACGAATAGTTACGTTAGGTTACATCGTATGTGAATTTAGTAGTACGCAGCAGAGAACGTTCAAGCTTCGCAGCTGCATAGTTATGAGAGTTGTGAACTTCACTGGCGCTTCCACTAAGTTTGCTGTTCGTGCTTGTGCTAGCATCTCCTTTACAACTTTTGTGATTGCTTTATGCCTTCGTACATCACGACAAAACTAAATCTCTATTGTTTTCTCAAAGGATTCTACAAGAACATCACATACAGCCGGTCTGGCGTTCTGAGAATTACACGAATATTCAGGGAACTTAATTTTTTTTTTAAATATTTGTTTGTTGCTTTAACAATCTACATAATGCCTGTGATATGAATGTCAGTTGTATGTTTTGCAGTTGCCTTTATGAAGAATGGAAACGTCGCCTTTTAAGAACCGCAAAAACATTCAAAAATTTTCTCATTCTACTACATAAGAATCTTCTGATGCTTTCTCTCTTACAATTAAAAACTGGGCAGTTGCAAACATGAACATTAGTACACGTTAACAAATATGTAGAATATCATAACAAGAATTGCATCGTAACTAAAAGTACTTTTTTTGTTCTTGATGCTTGCATATTTCGTACACTGTGTGACATGTTGATCTATGAACTGATGACTGGTTTTTCATGGTGGAGGAGAAACGGGGATTTTCATCATTGGTTACATACTGTTTTATGCTGTATTATCCTAATCTTCTTTGTCGATGAAAATATCAAGATAACGCAATATCAGAATACAAAAGCACCACCTGTCGACTACGCAGCGCAATATTTCTTGAAGGATAATCCATCTTGCTTGACAGGTCGTTGTCGCTGTGTCATTTTTTCCGGTAGAAAATCTCAGCTGACATTTCGATCACACTCATCGGACCACTTATTCGTTATGCGAATATAACATCATCCAGTGTTATCTCATGTAATCAATAACCGTCTTAGATAAAAAAAATTATTAGTTTACACAATTCGATCGAAGTTATTACTGTTATTTATACAATATGGCTTATTTTAGGAACGATACAATGGTTATTAAATGAACTAAGACAAGACGTCGGTAAAAACAAAACATGGAAGATATTACTTCCCAGGAATATTTACATTATTTATGAAGTGATGTAAATAAAGTTTCGTAATTATGGCATATGTAACTGGAATGCTGTCACAGCGTACTCATTTTGCCTCATACTGCCTCATTTTGAACCTTGTATTTGTCACATTCAAACTTATTCAAACTCCTTACGACTCTTAAGTTTCAATCCACAAAAATGGCATTCATCTTGCGATTGTATGTCATTTTACAAAAACTGAAGGAAAACTTAGTACGGTAGTCAAATGTTTGCCTAGTTAGCAAAGAAACGATTCTTATCAGTCGTGTGACTAAAATTGGGGCTATATGTAAACGTAACAGATGCAATCAATAATATTTTTTAATAAAATATTAGACTGAGTATTAGCGCCAATACAAGAAACAATGAAATACATAATCGAATGATACATTTAAAAGTCCTCAGCATCCGCTCATATCACGGACGTGAGCCCTTTTCGGATACAGAGTGAGGTGGTACGCAAGGTAAGGGTACTGCACGCAGAAGAACCTTCGCAGCCCGCGCTTGAGATCGATGTTCACCCCACGGTCTGCGTTGTTGAAGCGAAAACGTACTAGTACGTAATCATTTGATCAATTGCTGTTACCTGGGGTATCAGCTGCTTTGGTAATTTGTCTCGCAAGTGCAGTGAATGTTACATCGCAGGAGGAGGCGGTCTTCCACCTTCACTTCAGAGGGGGTGGCTGAGGAGAACGCGCTCGCAGACTCGTGTACTCAGTGAGAGCGTAGGCTTCCGCGGCCGGAGTCAGTATTTACTAGGCTGTCCGGGTGACGCCGCGTCCATGGCGAAGGGGCCGACGTTTCGGTCGCCATTCTGCGACCTTCCCCATTCATGCGACATTCCTGCATTCATGCATTCCTGCGACATTCCTAGGCATTACGCCCCGAGGAAGGTCGCAGAATGGCGACCGAAACGTCGGCACCTTCGCCATGGACGCGGCGTCACCCGGAAAGCCTAGTAAAATATCGTATACTCGGCTACACCGGGCCTGCCGAACTGGCCCTAGCAGAGCGCGGGCACTCCGGCGGCTCGCTCCTGGGCTCCGAGCTGAGAAGGAAGTCATCGCGGACGGAACGAGCGCTTGTGGTGGGGAAGGAAAGGAGATGGCAGTCGAGTCAACTTCAGAACAGTTAGGGGCAGCCTGCGTGCGTCGCAGATCCGTCGGCAAGTTCCCAGTGAGAACTACCTGCGAATTGGATTCGCCAACGCGTTGGATTCTCATAGTATAATTTATTAAATCATTAGTGTTAGCAGTATCATTTATTTAATCAAACCTAAATCCGTTAAATCATAAGGACCTGTGGAGGAGAGTGAGGAGTTCCCAGAGTACCTGCGAATTGAAATAGACAAAAGCGTTAGATTTTCATATTATCATTTATTAAATCAAACATTTTTAATATTAATATGCATTTTAACAAAATACGCAAAAAATTTGTATTTAATAGTCGTTTGCCATAAGAAAGTTGTGGAATCAGCTAAAGCAATAAAAAGATAATTAAAATAAAACGTTTGAACAATGATTTTGGTTCCTAACCTACGTTCCCATAAAAGTAACGTAATAAATATAATTATAATAAAAGTAATGTAATTTAATGTATAAATTACTATTCATGCTAAAACACAAAAACCCATGATAATATTTTTGACAAATTTTAAGCATAAATAAAAGTAATATAAATTTAACAAAAAACATAAATTTTTGACATTTCTTAAAGTACCAATCCAGATTTTGCACATTGTTTTAGGTCCATGTCAGTCTGAAAAAATCAACTTCACGTTGCAATTGTTGTATGAATTTTATGTCCACAGCAAAAGGATTTTCAAGAATCTCAAAATCACTATAGACATCTGTCATGAACAATATGAAAATCGCTAAACCTATTATATCGATTTCTAATTCTATTCGTTCCGACTGGCGTGTTTGCGCACAATGCTTCATACAAAGGCTGGCAAACGAAAGATAGTTCGCATGCCTCCTGTTCCATGTACTCTGAAGCTGTATGCGCTCATCCGCCATGCATTTCACTCGCAAAGACATTTCCCCTGTCGCTTAGCGACGTCCATCCCCTCCCGTCAAAACGCAGCTCCCGGGCTCATGAGAGGAGCTGGCTGGAGGTCTCTCCGCGAGCCACTGAGTTAAGCACACACGAGGTACACAGCTTTTCATGTCTGAATTCCAGAACGCTGCTTGTATTCGACCACAGGCCAAGAGAAATATCACATGATCTTGAGTCAACTAATCAGATGCAGAACATCTCCCTGAATGTGATATGCAGGACTCGAATACACGATACTCGCGGTACACGATTATACCGCGCGGTTGACAGAATTCTCAGCAGAAACAATCGCTTTGAACGTGTGTCGTTTTAAATTGAATTCACAAGGCTTTCACCAGATTTCTCTACGAGTGACGCGGTATCACTTGGTTGCCCCCTTGCACCCTCCTCCTTGTCGCTCGAGAGAATCCGTTTGCAGCGCGTGATTATGCGGCACAACAGAGCGCGCTGGGGGGCGTATAGTGGGCGGGGCCCGCCCGTAAGTAATGCAGGGGATGTGGAACATGTCACGTGACAGGAGCAGTGGAGCGCTCGTAACGAAGGCAGCGCAGGGAGACGTAATATCCTCTAGTCTGTTGGTAGGAGCTCATGCGACCACCTCCACTGAGCCCTTGGAGGCGTTTCGTTTTTAACATTCCATCAATGATAAGCCTAAATGGACACAATATTACTGTGATGAAAGGAAGCGCGATTTTGTACTACATTCAATGGTTTTAAGACTCTACTAAAGTCAAACTCAAAAAATCAGTAATTCAAAAAGTAATACAAATTATTGTTTATATACTATATATTTACAGTTATTTTTGTTATTTAAAAGAGTACATACTTCTTTAATTACTACTGTAATATTAACAACAGTCGACCGTCATCTACGACATCTACGTCAATTATTTATCTACGGCGAACAAGTATTTAGAATTGATTAAAGTTATAGCATAAACGTGATTACATTAAACATAGCATTACGCTAAATACATTAAAATGATTACTTAAAATTATGAAAAATAAAATAAAAATACATGAAACTGAAATAGGTGATGTGGGCAAAAATGTGACACATTTAATATTGGTTCTCGTTTGTGAGATCAAGTTACCGGAGAGCAAGTGACTCACGTGCAGGGCTCGAATTCTGATGACCTAAAAATTCTTTGAAAATGAAAGGACTTTCAAAATTCTTTGAATATAAAAGAACTTTCAAAAAAGAGAAAAAATATACATAAAATGACTGAAAATAAGGGGATAATGTCTTATTTTTTAAATACTCACACATTTGAACAAAAGTTACTTATGCAATGAATTTTAAAAAATATAATTAAATTAAAATAAAATGAAATAAATATAAAGACTTTAAATAAATATAAAGACTTTATTTTAAGGGAAATTGTATATTTGATCCGATATTCCAACTGTCAGTTTTAAAATGTCAAGGATGTTGCCGAAAATCTGCGTAATTTGAATTCGAAAATCAGTGTCCAATGCAATGGTGAATTTCGTTATGAAATGACGATACAATAAGAACTTCATTTTAGCGTGTCATTGTAAATTCATGAAACAGACGCCAACAGAAAACACGAAAAGGAGACCAAATATGTAAAAATGACAAAAATGATACAAAAGTCCAAACAATGACCTAAAAATTGAAACATTACAAAAATGGACCAATAACTATACATTTCTATCACCTATATGTCATGATAAACATTAATTTACAAGCAAGCTTCGTCTACAATGCACCAATGAAAAGATGAGTCATCAGAATCCGAGCCCTGCTAATGTGTAATCGAAGGGAAGAACCCAGGGCCCGTTGGCAAAGGGGCATTTAGTGACAGTTGTCAAGGAAGGAGCTGCTCCCCCACCTGAGCTGCAGAGCTCCATCTTCTGGTGGCAGGAGCGTATGATATAAGACCGATTTTAAACTACATGAGGGGATAAAATGTTGCAAGTTATTCTTCAAGGCAATTTCGGTCTTTTCCGCGTAACTTACAACGCACCCGAAGTTAAAAACTCTTATCACAGACAATTTTCTCAGCGCTAACAACTAAGCAACATACGCCTCCCTCAAATATTAAATCGTTTTATTTATTCGGTAAGAATATTAAAAAAAGAAATTGTTTGAAGACATTTCTAGCTTCCCTCCCCCAAGGAACCCCCACTTAGGAAACCCTCTGCTCGTTATTGTAGACTGCGACCACGGCCTTCTCGGCATGCTCTCTCTGTCTTCTCTTTATCCCCCCTACTACAAATGTGGTCCTCCACCGCATGCAGCGAGGTTGCAGGCATTGTGCAACTTCCAGCAGTGCAGCCAATGAACACTTGCGGACCACTTGCCTCGTGTGGGCCTCGCCGGAGAAGTAATATTAACCCTGCGGAGATGGCCTTGTTTTTGGGCGACGTTGGAGGAGGAATGGGTTCATTTGTGACCTCCGAAAGTAGTCTCATCGTTTTCATATTTTGAAAAAATAAGCATGAAAACAAATAAATATATTTATAATTATTACAACCACACACGCACACGTTGATAAAAATTGTAGTTTCTGAATCATGAAGAAAAGAAAATTGAAAACAATATTGAAAGTAGTAGATATCGAAAATGTACATTCCCTTTAAACAAGATAATAAGTACAGTGTTTCTCATTACATTATTCCTAAAAATATTATATCAAAGGTATTAGATAATTCATATTTTTCCCAATGGTCTAGACAATATTTGTATGACAACTCATTGTACACAATATAGTGCCCTCAATCCAATTTACAAAGAATGGCGAATTCCAAATTATTTCCATTTGCATCACGCATGCAATTTACGAAAGAGTTAGTAACATAAAATGTCGGAAATAAAACTTACAAGCCGTTACTCGCGGTCTCAGAAGTACTTCCATTAAAGAGCCAGCAGAGAGCAGCTATTTCCACCCCCGCACGGCGAGGGCAGCGACAACTTTCCAACTGAGATTTTAATAGATTGACCCGACCCCTCCGTCCCTCCCACCGCACCAATGTTACAAAGTACGATTTTGTATCGTTATTTCAAGAGTGTAATCCGTCCTACATCCCTTTCCGAAGTCACTGAAAACTGCAAACACCGCCACAATACGTTATTTCACAGACGCTATTAGTTGCGAATTTGTTTTTATAACCTCAGAGATCATTCAGTGTGTATTTTGTATTTGTATTTTAAACAGAATTGCGAGAATAATGTTTTTGCAATACGTGATTGTCTGAGACCTCTTATAACTTACGAACAGACAAGGAGTAAGCGAAGAACGTATACAAATACGCCACAAAAAACAACAACAGAAAACACGTGCTTTTGAACTGACCGCTCCAACCACTTTGATTCCCCAAAAGGGGCAAAATCCGATTCGGTTTGCTTATTTCAATAAGGCAATCTGTTCGCCATCCCGTTTGGCCATGGTCGTGGAAATTGCAAACATCGCCGTCGGGGTTTGCTCTCGTGAGGCCGTTGCGAGGGACCGCACCGGCACAGAGGCGGGAAATTGGCCGGTCGCGAGTGGGCGGGGCGGCGTGCAAAGGAAGGCATGTTATGCACGAGAGGTCTCCTTCCCTAAGAACTTCCGCCCGACCTCCACGTAATCTCAGACGGCAGTAAACGCAGTACATAAGCGCCCCCCAGAGCCCTCGGTATTGGCAAACTTCAGGCAGGTGTAAACTTTGGAGGGGCGGAGAGTTTCGCGGTGTTACGCAACGCGACAGGAACAAGCACTTTTAACGGGCGGCGTTTTGAAGCGGCCTCTGTTATCCGTCGTCTGCATGCAACACCTAATCACGAAAGTAGAAGTGGGAGGTGAACAAACTTCGCTGATCGTTGATTTGCTTTGGTGAACGTGGGCTGCTTGTGAGTTCGGATTTGGTGAAGTGCTATCGCGCCGCAAGACTCTCAGACTACGTTTCGACTCGACACTCTTTGACCCTGTTATGCTTTCCTTTATGAGACATGTACTATAATTTCTGCAAATGAATAACTACTTAAATTGTGTGATATTTGGGATGGAGATCGCAAATACGAGTACCTAAAAAGTGAATTTACCTTAAAAATTATCAAAAATAATTTTTTGTATCACCTCTCAACCCTGTTACAAAATTAAAACACAATTTCATCGAAATGCTGTCATCTAATACAAAAATAAGCTCGACTGATTAGACGCTCGCACTCTTTATTGCTTCAAATTCCTACAATGTAAATGTTAAAAATACGAAAAACAATTATTGAAAACTTTTCCTACAGAATCCCATCGCAGGAGGTAAAAATTGTGTTTTATTTACTTCTCTCTAACAATTTCATACAGACCGGAATGAAAAGTTGAAGTCAAGCGAGGGTGAGCGGCAAACCTTGAAAAGATTGCGAAACAAAGCGGCCTTTTTACGTGTCTATTTGAAAACAATTCAAATGGAAATAATATATAGTTATTTTTTCCCCACGGAATCACGCACAAAAAATTAACCTGAAACTTATTATTTTTGTTTCACAATTCTAATGCCCATTGTTGTTATCTTCGTCGTACTGATGTTTAGGAAAGTATTTTTTACAGATTTCTTGCCTGAATAGTATGGTGAATACAACAAGAATTGTCTACGGACTTCTAGTCTCTGTGCTCCAATCTGTAGAAAACTATGCGGAGTTTTGATAAAGTCTGAGCCCTAACAAGGAGCACAGCTAAAGTGGTTGTCAAAGATCCCTTTAGCTTGAACGCTTCCAATTGACATAGAATCATGTGTTTTCAGGCAAAACTGATACCTCCGGCACCGAGAACGACCAGATTCGACAAAACATGAAATTATCTCGCGATGCAGATCTAGGAGATACAATGTGATCATTCCTAAGTCGCCAACCCGCAAGCTTAAGCAAATACTACAAAAGAAATAATTTGAGATTACAGACACATACGTTTTAAAAACAGCGAATAGTAATATTTTTAATTTTATTCATGATATTAGGCAGACATATAATTCAAAATACTTTGCGGACCTTTTTTTTTATAATATATCTTTATTAGTGAACGAATATACATAGTTCAGTATTATTTATACTACATCATATGTATTTTTTATGACTTATATTTAACTTAAATGCTAATCTTACAACTAAATCTAACTACTCATGAATAGGAAACTCACAGAGCACCTATGTGATTAATTAACTTCTGAAAATATGCTGAGGAATGAATCTAATGGATATCTATTTTTTATTCTTGTTGGGAGCTGGTAGGTGGTGGCTAGGCCGTAGTGGGTGGCTTGGGTTATTGTGTTTATTTTGGAGAAGAAATTGTTAGATAGGAGAGCGATATGGTAAAGTATAGGGGGTAAATTAAATTCTTTACGCAGTTGAATGTTTGAGATGAACCAGGGTGCATGAGTGGGCTTTGCGGACCTGTGAATGTATGCCGATAATAAATGATGAATCACGATTCAAGTCGTCTGTTCTTGAGATCTCCAGCCTCACATTGCTGCCCGCATTGAATACTGACTCGCCTCGTGGAACGAGACGGTGATCCCGTGTTCCAAAGAGAACACGTCCCAGCACCACAGCGGCAGGCCTGCGCAAAGAGCGGAGGTGGCGTGCTTGGATTTGACTCCGCGATTCATACTTTCGCCACTTGGCATCTAAGGAAGCATGGTTGGTTGTTTATTAGTGATTCCGTCAACTATCGAGGGCATTACTCCCGTAAGAGTAGGGCATGTTTTTACTCATTAGGTAGCAATGATCTTTCCCCACTGGATGGCGAGATCCGGCGCCGACCTACCGTCGGCTAGCGGGGTTACCTCAACCAGGTATCTCCCACCTTCAGGTACCACCCTCTCGCTCTGAGCTCCCGACCGGTAACCCGGCCCGTGTGGTAGGGTAGTGCGTGTTAGTATAAGTGTGTGTAAGAAAGGAATGTGAATAGGACAATAAATAGGAAAGATTGCGGGCGGTCCGTGGCCTATTTGTCAGGGTACTGCCCCGCCATTCGCCTTGAGTTGTTCAAAGGTACCACGGAAAACTACCCATCAGAGCAGCTGGCCTCTAGAATTCTCGTTTAGACAGAAACTGAATTCGACCTAGCTGACAAGCTAGAGTCGAAAATCTTGCCACTGTCGGGACACGAACCTAAAACCCCTCGGTCAGAGGCACTGCAGTGATATTAGTTGATGCAGTGAGCCACCTCTACGGGTAAACCTTATTTATCTATTATCGTTCGGAAATAATATACTCACATGTAAATGAAACTGTCGCCATTATCTTAAGGGAATGTTTCATAGCTGTTTCTGGTCTATTCGAATTCCCAGTATGTCTTTCATATTTTTAAAAGAACGAAGATTTCCAAACTTTATTACTACCAAAATTTATTATAAGCGCCATCATCTTTGATAACATAAATCCATCTTTGAGGTCCGAAGCCAACTTTAAATCACTTATGTTGGTCATTTACCGACATAGGTCACGGCGAGTGTAAAAGCGACGCCTCATGGTCGGACGTACCAGTGATTGGGATCGATTAAGAGAGTTCCATTTATTTGCCTAATTAACGTTAAAAACCTTGAAAAACTTTGTATGACGTACTACGGGAAGAAGTGCAATCAATGCACGGTTTCTTGAGCTCTTGGATCTTTGCCCTAACTCATATTCGAATTAAAGTGAATTATGAATGCAGGTAGCAACCAGCGTTTTTGGCAAGAGTTGGTAAGAAAATTTGCTCCCGTGTAAATCCATCCCTGGTGAGTGCCAGAAATTTGCTCCACATGGTTAACGTCAGCAAGTTTCTGACATCTTCCAAAATCGAACTCGTAAGCCGGCTTCTTCGTCGATGTTTTCCCTGAGCATCTCGTGGAAGTAAATGGACGTGGATGGACTGGCAAGAACAATGGTAAATAATAATAAAGTACCTTCATTTCGCACTATTGAAAAAAACTCATTTTCCCCCGTCTAATAGTGCGATAACTAAATATCAGGTTCTATAGGGCACATTATTATTATTATTATTAACCAACTAATATCCCACTAAGGGTAAGGGCCTCCTGCAGGGGATACTGAATGAAATGATAGAGTGATGATGAGTGAAAGGGCAAGGATGATGGTGGGAGATGGCAGGTGGGATGGAGGGGAGTATTTATGACATTTTTCGACCATCCCAGCATTCATCTTATGACCCAGGGAACCCACGAAAGAGCCCGGTCAGAATGGCCGGCCCGAGGATCGAACCCGGACCTCCCGATTGCGATGTCAGCGCTGTCCGCAGTAATCAGCTCGCTCTTTATCGGGTTCAGTTGTTAATTATAAATAATCTGAATAGATTGTAGTAATGTTCGTAGTCAATGAGCTTCAGGCACTTCGATATCTTCAGATAATATAAAAAGTATCTCGATGTGTCTAATATAATAAATAGCCCAAGGAAAATTGAGAATGGAGAGCATTTTAATTAAGGACTGTGAGGACTCAAAAAGAATATATGGGTCATGGCCGTCACAACTCTTGATTTTTCTAGAAACAGAGAGAGCCGCTCTGAGGATAGTAATAATGAACTATTTTCCGTATTCGGAGACCTGTCTGCTAAATCACGTCACCCCAACATTTGGATTAGACATGTTTATTCTCGCTCGGGGAAATTTCATAACATAGTAGCGGTTCAGCTTTGAGCTTGTGTGTGTGCGCGTGTGTACTTTGTGTCGTGCATGGTTCAAGCTGGATTCAAGGGGAGGAGGCTGCAATATATTCTCACAGAGGTGCATTTTGTATACACCCTCCTATTTCCAACACAATAATATTTTTAAAGCTAAATCTATATTTAAAATAGCAAAAGGTTTTTAATATATTTTTATTATTAAATTAATTCATTTAATATTTTATTATTATTATTATTATTACAAGGTTATGAAGGGTGAAAAGACTAGGACGATGGTAAGAGATGTTAGGTAGTGTAGTGAGCGGTGGGAGATGTTCGTGGGATTTTGGAACCATCCCAGCACTCGCCTTGCGACCGAGGGAAACCACGAAAACCCCGGTCAGGTTGGTCGGCCCGGAGATAGACCTCGGACCTCCCAGCGTGCCTCGCAGTGATCCACTTCGCTCGGTTTTAATAATTTAAGTGTATAAGTTTAATATTTATTCTAAGTTCAGGAATCAGGACATCAGTTAAAATATTAACAAAAGATTCTAAAGAGCGGCAACGTTTTATGAATATGTTAGTAAAACGATCTGTTAAGGTAGAATATAATGCTATAACTTCGGTGAAACACAATGGATGCGGTGTCGAAGAATTGTTTGTTATGAAAGCATCATGCAAAAAAGATTCCAGTGGAACAGCTACTGTAGTTTGAGTTTATCACTTTCTTCTCAGTAAGTATTAATTTTCCATCCCCCAATAACGATGACTTATGATATAGTTTTGAGATTCGTGTAACTGTGTCTGAGGGATTCGTAATAGTACGTGAAAATATTTTTATTTTTTATGAATTGTGGCTGTGTACTTTGTTTACATCATATTATATTACGATGGTCTTGACTATTTAGATTTGCCTCTCGAGAATAATAAGTAAGCGTTCAAAAACGTTGTCTTGTTTGTCTAGTTTCTTAATCCTCCCAAGACTCATATTTTTTTTCATTCTCGGGATTTTAAATTATTCTTAAAAGCTTCTTGCAATTCTAATTCGATTCTCGACGTGATATGCATCTCTTGCTCCACTTCTGTGAACGAAGACAACAAAACTTACGTCCCTTCAAAATTGTAGTTAGAGCAGGTCTTCAGCAGCCGAGTTGACCTACATTTTTTGTGCCAATGAAACTAAACTAAAACTTTTCATCATTCTGTCCTTACGTTTCAAGTTGCACTCTTGGAAAGCAAAAAGCTGAGAAAAATCATGAAAGTTGAGAAAAGTTCTTAATAACACGGATTTCTTTCTTTGAGAAGTCGATAAATTATAGTAGTAATTGACTTTCTAATGCCTTTTTCATACATGTCAAATATTCACAGTAATTCTTCTTTGAGTCATTTCTTCATTCAGTGGGAAATAACAAACATATCTCAGAACTTTTTATATCTACTCCAGGCGGATTCGTAGGTAAGTTCAGGCATATATCTCACAGAAAATTAATCTGCTTTGAATGACGATCACTGTTACTAAGGAATCGTAGTGAAAAAATTCTAATAGTAACTGTTGAATTTTAAAAGAACTCACATTTTGTCTATTTATTCCTAACACGTCTCCTTTCTAAACGAGTGACTTATGAAGAGTGCACTTATTCATTTTTTGTAAGACCTCTCATGTAATCAAACACACGTGGCTGCTGGAAGAGTAATCTACTGCATTAAACAGTTATTTTTTTGTAATATTAAAATTTCTATGTTTACCCATTCCAATATAATTACAATTCAAATAACCCATAAATGTTTATAGTCATTAAACAATATTAACTATTGACGGTTCAATACCTTTCACCATGTTTAATCAAAATGATGTGGTGTCAACAAATGTAGACAATATATTTGTGAAAAAAGACTTCAAATAGGGGTAAAACACCAAAAAGAAATAAATTGTTGTAAAAACACTGAGTTTAAGGTCATAAAAACAGTTGCAATAAAATTAACTTATTTTTATTAAATTTATATTTGTAACACGTTTTAGGGAAGTAGAGTGAAAGACGGAGAAATATTAACCTTGCCACAATGACGTCTCTTAGAACGGGTGGCTGCGACAGAATGTAACGAAACTCGCGTGAATTATCGTCCAGAGAAATTCCCTGGAGCGTCAGTTCGTGACGAATTTCATGTTCAGGGCATAGCCTGCATTCCCCTCGCGTAATATTCATTTTCCACCCAAACTGCAATTAATTTAGAAAAGTTATATCCTAACATTCCTTTTGGGGAATACAGAGAAACTGCACGCTGCATCTCATCTGCAGGTCTCTCTTTAAAGAGGATCTGCGCGGCGCCCGCCCTCTCAACGCGTCGGCTTCAAGTGGAGAATCAGGGGTGTCTACTTCGTTAATGGGCGAAGAGGAAAATCCCCGCTTCTTAATTAACCCGAGGAAGCGAAGAGGGGGACACCGTTTGCGCGCGGTCTGCGTTTTCAAGTGAACCTCTCACACTTTTAGGTTAATCATTATCTTCGGTGAGGTTTAATCTTCTTTAGAGTGATCCGTCCGCACGTTCTTACATTTGGTTCCTTTATATCTTCTGTGGGCGTCCTCCGTTTCATTTTCCTATGGTTCTGTGTGTGTGTGTGTGTGTGTGTGTGTGTGTGTGTGTGTGTGTGTGTGTGCATAAAACTTTTTTGTGAATGTCGCTCGTTTTTCCACATGAAACAGTCGGTTTGTCTTTGATGTTTTGTAATATACTTTAACGCCCAATTATGCTTTATTTCATCGTTATATATTCTGTCAGTTCTTGTACTTGGCAAAATTGAGTGCAAGATTCTCATTTCAGTCGGTCGTATTCTCGTCTTTGGTTGGACTCTCAAGCCTCAAGCATTCTGCTCAAAGTCTGATACATTCAGGAATTCGGGGTCTGACAAAATGTTTTTAAAATTTGTGAAATGGAGGTTCTTTTTTCCTTTTCTTTTTTATAAAATTCATTTAAGTGTGTCACATATAATTTAATATTTTATCACTTTCAAATGTACCAAGACAAAATGCACCCCAAGGATATTATACCATCTAGCGGTTAGTATTGTGTGACGTAGTGAAATAAGAAATAAATTTCAATAACAAAATAAAAATAATATATTCAAAGCCGGAGAAAGGAAAAATGAAAATTTTAAAAATTTTTTTTTGGATGTTTAAAAATCAGAGACTCCCCAACAATTACGTAAATTTCAATACAATTAGCACCTGTACCAATGCCAGATCCCTGTGAAATATTGCTAATGCAATGTCCTAAGGAAACTGCTACAGTCATGTTTCTTTTGATGAAAGCTCTCTGCAATATTTTTCCGTTAGTCTCAGTATAATTGGTGCGTACATGAAATGGTTAGGTCCTAAAGCCGATTCTTCATCGGGAATTGCTTTTATTTCAGTGAGGTATTTATTTAGTCCCAACTGAGTATCAATCTTTCAAAAATTTTTGATAGATGTGTGGGAGCAAGCTGGATTTCTCTGCATCTAGATCTTTTCCGCCGGGTTTGCGTAAAGGTAGGCATGTGGCGGTTTTCCAATGCTTTGGGAAGTGGTTTAGCGTAGATCGCATATAAATATTGCACGTGCAGAGCAGGCAATATGTTTTTGTTTAGTTCCTTTATCATTTGTTATTTACTTCATCAATCCCTGGGGATTTTCTGTTTTAAACGGCTGATAACTGTTTGAGACTTTCCGATGGAGATATAAACATAATTTTTCGTTGGTACTGGAAACCTGGGCCATTTACAAAATTCTCCGATGTTTTTATTGTGAGTTGCTTTGTTATTGATGATGGTCGGAAGATTTCTCAAAGTGGTCAGATAAAATTTGCAGTTTTTTCTTTCATCTGGAATAGGCTGCTTGAATTTCATTCGGTTTTAGAAGTTGTATTTCAGTTTTTTCTCCCGTATACGTCTTAGACTGTTGACTCAGAGATTGAGCTAAATTTACGTCTATTTTTGCTTTAATGATTGCTGGAAATTGAATACCTGAATTTGTCTAGCCCTGTAATTTTACTATTTCGTGATAATCTTATTTAGTTTCATATGCCGATATCGTGTCTACGTTTATCTTGCCAGTGATCTTCTTATATTTACGGCTTGCGATTTTAATTAAATTAATTAATTGTATGGAATGGGACTTATTAGTGGGCATGCACGCTTTCTGCATTTTACAGTCGAAGCTTGTTATTAATGATTCTTTAATTGGCGTATTAAAGTTTTCGATTTCAATTTCTAGATCTGCAAATAGATTTAATACTTCTGGGGTATAAATAGTTTTCTTGCATTAGGTATGAGAAATTTGGGCCTAGCTTACAATCTGCGTGTTACACGTCGTTGTTTGATTTTTGTTTTTCTTACTGGTTGAAAAATGTATTAGTACTGGGTTAGTGATCTGGATGTGAAGGTCCTTCTAAAATCACGTTTTGGAATATGGGGAAATCTATGCTTTTGTTAGAAGTATATCTAAAATATCTGGAACTATATATGAAGTTGTATGGAAAATGCTGTCGCCGCTGTGGGAGCTAGTATACTGATTTTTATTA